>BCKF01000004.1:305965-341203 GCA_001600515.1 Yarrowia sp. JCM 30694 | reverse complement strand
TGTTTTTTTTGCCTATGTTTTTTTTGCCTATGTTTTTTTTTTGTTTTGTTTTGTTTTTTGTTTTGTTTTTTGTTTTGTTTTTGTTGTTTTTTTTGTCCATGTTTTTTTTTGTCCATGTTTTTTTTTTGTCTTTTTTTTTGTCCATGTTTTTGTTGTCCATGTTTTTGGTTTTTTCTTCAATGTTATTTTTGTTCGATCTTTCTTGCCGTTGTTTTTTGGGGTGCCTCTTTTCCGAACCTCAGAATACTTTTGTATGTAGGAATTACGGTACCAGTACCAGGTAGTACCCCCAACTTGATGCCTACTGTCCATGTTCCTAGGGCTATTTTGATACCGCATATGTATGACCACTTGCACTTGTAGTAGCGGTATGTACTGAGTAGTTACAAGTGTACTTGTACCGGTACAGTATTGTACTCGTAGCGTGCAAGCAGGGTCGATCGAGGGCATATAACTCCGTGTACAGGCCGTACATGTACTGTGTTGCCTTATTACCGATCAATGTCTGGTACGATACTACCTGCCGGATGGGGCGGTGAGTGTCTGGAATGAGAGGACCGATTCAACCCGGTTTCGTCAGTCGTGAGGAATGCTCTGTGTGTATTTAGTATCGATCATGACTACATTGAAACCTGGGCTGCTAACGTGAGTGTTATACTTACGTATGTACTTGGTTGCACGTAGTAGTCAGGCACGCTGTACCTGCGACAGTGAATACCGAATGCTTCGTGTGTGACCGTGTTGCAGTTGTAGTGTACTTTTCGGCTTGGCCTCGTGTTATAGGTACTTGTGTTGTTATTGCAGGTACTTGTACGAGTATAAGTACCCTTGCAGTTGTGAGGACGGCACGATGTACTGTACTCGTACTGTTAGGGCAGATAAGTTGTGTGCATATACAGTAACTGCTTATAGTGCTATCAGTTGGTGAAAGGACCAACCCTAACCTCAATCCAATACTTGTAAAAGCTTATCTCCACAATGCAGCCCACGTCATAGTGAGTACTATACGATACGACAAGACAGCCAGGGTAAGAATCGCCAAGCTGGCAACGACAGCACCACAGTTGCGCCAACCCCCCCCCAAGGCGTCCAAAAAAACACCTTTGCACACGCCTGCTACTCCGGTAAATAGTGTTCTTAAACACATCGACATACAAGTACTGTACAGTAAGTCACCACATTCGCCACACACCTCTTGCACAATGCGCGTTCCTCTACTCAATACCTTTATCATAATAATTTACAGTGTCTTTCTTCTCCGGCTGACTTGGCGGTTTCAGACACTCCACTCAATAGCTGCTGCCATGATCACCAACATCCTACTTTACGGACTGGCAGACACAATAGCACAGACCATCGTTACTGTGAAATCGGTGCGAATACCAGTGGACGAAGAAGCAGGCAACGCAACTGTATACACAGACGACCCCGACGACGACGAGCATGTCGAGATGTTCATGAGCTTTTACCAGAGCGAGACAAACGAACAAAACGAGCAACAGGAAACATTCCAACGCCCACAGTCAGAGCCTGCCGCCCAGTTCAACTTCTGGAGACTTACAATGTTCATGGTGTATGGCTTTCTCCTGTCGTTCATTCAACAGCCATGGTACTACATCGTTAACAACATTTACGACGAGAAGAACGTCATCATCTCTTCTATTATGCGAGTTTTGACTGACCAACTCTGCTTCTCACCACTATCACTGTGTGCATTCTTTGTTTACACCACTGTAGTCATAGAAGGAGGCAACAAGAGTGACGTCGAAAAAAAGTTGAGAGCAAAGTACGTGGCTACCTTAGGCATCAACTACATGGTGTGGCCACTCGCACAGTTTATCAACTTCGCCCTGGTTCCACCCCAACTCATGCTGCCATTCTCTTCGGCAATTGGTGTGTTCTGGACAGCCTTTTTGTGCTACAGAAATGCAAAATAATGACATAAAGACGATATGAATTACGAATTACGAATGACGAATAATGAATACAGTTATACAAGAGAGTCGGCGTAGCGTGTCGTAGTTGTACGAGAGCTCGCGGTATGCACAGTAGAAGTACCGGTACATATCACCAGCACCTGCCAGTATCGTACATACCATACTATACCGGGTAATTACCTGGTGCAGAACACTGTAGTTGCAATTACAGTAGTTCCGTTTCCTCTACAGCATACTGTACCAGATACGACTACACTGTGTAAGGAGCGTATCTTATAAATAGCTGATAATATAAAGGAGCCCCCTGGGCCTCACAATTCGAGCGAGACAGGGAAGCTAAAACACAGGTGAATGATAAGACTGGAAAAACATATGCAACTACTGCAACACATTGTGACATGAGAGAGACATAATTAGGACAGATCCAGCCACGTGACACTGCGCGTGAAATGCAGAAGCCATGCATACCAAACTATAATTATTAAAATACATTCGGTCAAAACAACTAACCAATACACACCTTCCAATACCAGGTACCACTCCACGCGACACAAACATCACCACTCTATCCAGGATAATGCTCCACTAAGGGGAAATGCCACTGGAAGATCTCGAAGCACCGGACTTTGTTGAGCCAGAGCCAGGTCTATCACGCGCAGAGGATGAGGAAATGTTCCGGGTTCGTGCACACCGACTTGGTCGATTTATACACGGTGAAATTTCATCCGAAGTAACACAAACATCTAAAATATCACCAAGACATATCAACAGCAAAAAACTGGCACCTTCGACAGCAAAGACGACGAGAAACACCAACAGGGAGGATTCTGTTTTGACAGAAAAAACGACACAGACAGCAAAAAAGCTGAAGAAGCCCCGCAAACCAAGAGAACCCAGCGTCAAAAAACCCATCAAAACTAAAACGACCAGACGTAAGAGATTACCTCTTGACCAGGTGCCAGACACAGTTATGCCAGCACTTAATGCAGTCACCCTGACCCAAAGAGTCGAGCTGGTAGGTCCTAAACTCGCGGCCCATGGGATAGCTTTTGGCAGAACAGGCTCCAGGACACAGCCGCATGCTATTAGACACATTGTGAATATGCACGACGCGGGGAGGGAAGCCAAAACACACGACACGGAGTCCACAACCACCGAATCACTACTAGGGCTTGCCGGGTCGATACCTTCCGATCTTGGACTTGAGGAGGTTTATCAGCTACACGATGTGAGCTACGAGTCGCGCGATATTGAATTAGAATCAGACTTTGATGGTTCATCTGATTGGGATGAGAAACCTATCCTAACAGATCTGCAAACTAATACAGCCCCAGGCTCGTCTGCTCAAGAAACCCCAAACTCCCGGACACATGCACAAACAGATACCAGACCTGGAAGTACACAGCCATACGCAGATGGTGACGACATACTATGCGGTTCTCATGACACAAGCTCCCTGTTAGCATGTGCTCCCGGCGATGCCAGCATTGAAATCACAAGCGTGAAGCCCCTTCAAGAGATTATATATGTTGGCGAAGACTCACGCGAGATGGGCAAGTCACGTGAATCTGAAACTGAAAAGTCACGCGATTCTTATTTACTAGCTGCTGGCAGCGACGATGATGTGTCCTGCTCCTCTCCGCCTCCTACGTTCAACTACAACAATTACAAATCGTTTCTGACCATAGTTGAGAGCGATATCATACACGTTTCAGATTCGGATAGTGAGGTTGAATATTCTTGTGCTAAGGCGAGGTCGTCATTTGATACCAGGAACACACAACAACAGGAAGTGTTCCAAACCCTTGACAACACGTACGAGGGGTCTGACCCCGACTTACAAATTCAAAAAACCTTACTGGATAATCCACACGTCGACCATGAAACAACTCCTGTACGAACAATGAGACTCACAGGCAAAGCAAAGAAACCCAATGTGGATGAAAACGGTGTGCCAATTCACAGGATGATCAACACACTAGATGGCCCTACGCGTGTTTATCGAATGTGCTCGTCTGACTCTGACGAAACGGACTCCTGGACCCCTGGAAAATCTCGTGAAATTATGTTGCGCGAGACGGAGCAACGCGATGACCACATTGCCATTTCTTCAAGCCCGGTATTATCTTGTAGTACTCCAAGGGCTCCAACGAAATCACTACTGCACAGCCCTGGAGGTCTCTCGAGTCCAGAAGGCTCGTCAAGCTCCGGAGCTTCTTCTATTATTTCGATGACGGTAGGAACTGGAAAACCCATACACGCACCCATTCCTTATGTGCAGTCTAGATTTTTTTCGACCAAACCCAAGGCATCGGAGTCAGCGTCAGATGTTATAGGTGAGGCAGGATCAAGAGTTACCAGACTGGTAAGGGAACCTGGGGAGGTCGACTTGACAGAACTCTCACGATATACGAGTGAAAACAGTGAAACGGAACTTTTTGTTCCTGAATCACCAGAGGCTGCTCTTCGTCAAGATCCCTCACAATTTGAGGTTTCTGAACTTGACGACTTCAATTCAATCGTCATGCCAGGTGAATCAACCTCTAGAGAGTCGTCTCCTAGTGTGATTGCTGGTAGATTAGATGACAATGCCGATAGCAGTGTGATCGAAGTCCAGGTCTCTGAGGAAATGTCCAATCACAAACAGTATGGTTCGTCTCCAACCACGAAGTCACGATCCCCGAGACGTGAAGGTAAACGGGCCAAAAACGTCACAAGTACTCGGAAAAAGAAGGGCAAACAAAGTGAAGACTCAGGACTAACCGATAATCCAATGGCGTTAATACCCCCTTCAACACAGGCAACAGCATCGATGGCAGCGGAGTTGCTTGAGAAGGGCGAGGTGGACAAAATCAAGATATCAGAGCTTACTGAATTTATCATGTCTGCACCAGAAGCACGTGAAATGTGGCTTAAAATGCTCACTTTCGAGCCCATACCCCTTTCTCAGTTGATGGAATTTACCAAGAGGCATGGCCTAAAGATATCCAAGGTGCTGACCATTGCCTGGTGTGATTTGCATGGTGTAACTTGGACAAGTAGAGATGAAGAAAAGGAGGCAGACGAGGATAGCGAGGGTTAGGGGGTAACAGCAAAAGGATTATTCGAGGATATATTTGACTGAGCTAATTAGCTAATAGCTATCTAACGTATTTTATTTATTTATTAATGACACCATTCAACCATCAACAGGACATTTCAGATGTGGCAACAAACCCACAGTAACCATACACTGTATAGCTACATTAATTAGACATGGTACCAGGTAATTACAGTACAGGTCTAGTTTATATCTCATCCATATTTTATTCAAATCCACAGTAATGAACCAAAAAGTTAACATGGCCGTCACTAACAAGACTAACCCATTACGTGTACCGTACGTAGTAATAATATATAAATAATTAATCAACATCAATTTGTTATAACAGGGTGTACCGATACCGGTACGCCAGTACCTCCGGGTATCATGATGGGGAGAGTCACTCACTCAAGTTCACTTAAGTAAGCCTTTCGCAGATTTCAAGCTTGCCTTTGTAATAGACAACCACTTGATTGCCCCCTCATAATCCCCATCTTCCAAAGCTTCTACGATACCTGGGAAAACTTCTCCAGCGTATCCAGTGTAACGTCCAGGGGCGTAAACAATATGTTTAAACCATTCTCTGTCTGGAAGACCGTTAGAGGACAAAAATAGCTTTTCAAGGTTAAAGAGCTTACGATTAGCAACTCGGATTCGAGCCAGTAGAGCTAGCTTCTTATAGTACTTGTACCAAGGCCAATCCTGCACAATATCCTTCTGGAGTTGGGATGTATACTCGTCATACTTATGGGCGGTTTCAATAAATTGCTTAGCCGTATCCAAAACGTCATCGAATGATTCAGCCCATGGTGCAGTAGTGACACCATTTTCAAAGTCACGGAGATCCCCAATAACAAATTGTTTGCCATCCGAGACGGCACCGTTAAGGTTCTCGCTATCTCCAACGAATCTCCGTTGAATAGCCTTCAAAAACTTATTCAAGGTCAAGGCGTATTCCTTAACGTTGAAAGCCACAACTTCTCGCTCAGAAAGAGAGACAGCGAATAGAGTCACATATTTCGAGATAGCAGCATGATACTCCCAGGCATCCTCCACAAAGTTATCCATCCAATGGAAAGAGTCGTAATTGGAATGGTACTGATAAACCGGGTCACCCTTGCCGCCAGAAAAACCAACATCGATTGAAGGTACACCCAAATGGTCCAAAAAAACAGTGTAGTCTGATCCAGACCCCAAGTTTCCAATGTAAGCTCGCGAATCCTTCTTCCAAACATCATACAGGCTTGTTTTGTTGTCAGAAGGGTGAGGGATTTCTTTGGCAACAGCTCGCTGAAGAGCAGAAAGCACAGGAGAGCCAGAAGAGTGGAACCGGGAACCGGAAACAGCGACATCAAGATTAACATACGCAAGCACGTTATCCGAAATATACTTACTATGGTCTTCTCCCCATTCGGTACTACCTACAAGTCCATACTCCTCCGCATCCCAAGAGGCAAGAGTCAATGTACGTGTAGGGGTCCATCCAGCCTTGGAGAGAACACCAAGAACGCGAGCAAGTTCCAAAAGAACAGCAGATCCTGAATTAGGATCAGCTGCCCCACCAGCAATCCAGGCATCTCGATGATTACCAACAACGATGGCTTCGTTCTGGTATGTAGAGCCGGTCAGGGACGCAATAACATTGTAAATAGGAGTAATTTTGTAGTCCTGGGAGTTGTAAAGGTTGAGAGAAGTTTTGGAAGGGCCAATAGAGTAGTCAAACTCTTCAAGACCTCCTTCAAACCCATCCAAAGTATCTCCTCGTCCATTTAGCTCCTTGAGAATTGGCAAAATATCTCTGTAGGATACAGGGATAGATGGAATAGACGGAATATACTTGGAGGGGTCCTGACGTTCAACCGCACCCTTTGAAGGGTATCCAGGGGTAGTTGGATCGCCTGGACCAAGAGAAAGAAACTGGACACTTCCACGCTGAACTGCAGAGGGGTTTCGAGCTGGGCCCTTCGGGTAGGCCTTGTAACCATTTTCAGGAGTGATTCCGGAATCATCTCCAGGGTCAGAATAGATAACTACACCCTTTGCACCCAAATCTTGAGCAAACTTCACCTTCAGCCCTCGGAAAATTCCGCCGTAACGAGTGATTACGATTTTTCCTTTGAAAAAATCGGGGTCTCCGGTTTTCTCAATGATACGGTCATAGTCGCCCTTTTCACCATAGTTAGCGTAAACGAATTGCGCAGTGACGTTGCCATTAGCCGAATATCCATGAAAAGTGGGAACTCTGTCTCGCAGGCCTGTAGTAGGGTCCTCTTTGAGAACATCCTCTTCAAGAGATGCTTCATAAATTACCTTTCCACTGTTATCAATCAAATTCAAGGCATGGTCAAGAGGATAGTTGAGGTACACTTCGTACTCTTCGATCTCAGCGTCCCAACCAAATGATTGCAGCTGGTCTTTGGTCCACTCAGCGAGTTCTTTGTTTGTACCAGCAAGATGTGGTTCAGCGGTATATTTGAGTGAGTTTTCTCGGATGTTGTCTGCCTTCGTGTTGAGTAAGATAGATCTCTTGACATCGAATTCAGTCTGCGTACCTTGGAAAAATCGGCGAAGGTCTCGTCTAACAGATGTTCGAGGGGCAAAGGTAAGAGTAAAGAGTCCGAAGAACACTAAACCAAATGTTGATAGAGCCACAAAGCGGGAAAACGTCGAATGACGGGTTCTTGGTGTCATCGTGTGGTGCTGTGGATAGGAAGTGCTCCCTGAGTGAGTTATATTGTCACAAGCGAGCATTATGCAAGATATCAAACTTTATGCAGTGTCGGAATCCGATGTGGGGAAAATGATACAAAAAAAGATCTATTCTGTAGTGGCAGTAGGAATTTAAATATAAAATATGACTAAGAATTGTATTAAATTTACAACAGGTCATTTTTTTTGTCTTCCACGGCTTTTTTTGTGAAGAAAAAGCCGTTTGCCACTGTCGCCACAATATCACCTTGCCTGTAGGTTCAATGGCGTTATCAAGCCATAGCGAAGCTTTATAAATTAATATGATTGGATAAATAATATGTAAAAAGGAGATACTATACTCTAGAGCAAATTAGTGGTACGTTTTATTTGTATTTCAGACGTCTTGATGCCCTTTTCCCACTGTAGTCCGCAGTTGAAGTTGCTTGCTGATATTAAGTTTACTTTCAACATATCCAATGGGGTCCAAGGCACCCTCTCTTCTCTTTTTGAATTACAACCAGAGGGACAATATGCTGCTACAGGATCAATGATACGAGCTACCTCGCCTACTTGTAGAAGAACCCCCCAGCAGGTACGATATTTTCCATTTCCAAACCTTTAAATAAATTAACAATCTATTATGAACCAGACCACGGTACCAGATCCAGTACCAGGTACGTACCAGATACTGTAGGATACTGAGTTGGGGCCATAAATTTGCCGTAGCATGGAACCCCCCCACATCTAGTTGTCCCGGTTAATTTCGTTGAGAATTCGCAAAATGTACAAGAACAGATTGAGAATATCCAAGTAAATGTTAATGGCAGCAGGGATAACCTGGTCGGGATGGAACTTTCGGATGATCATTTGTGTGTCCACCAGTATGTACCCAGAGAATACAAGAGCTCCAATACTTGAGTAGATAAGCTCCACTGCGGACGAGAAAGGCACAAACATGCCCACAAGACCAACGCCGATGAGACCCCATAGGCAGGCAGAAAGAATACCAGCCATTGAAGTCAGGTCATACTTTGTCTGGAATGCAAACAAGGTAAGACCAAAGAAAAGGACAAGTGTAATTGCCACAGCCTGGAGAACCACTTTGGAATCCATTAAGGAGCAAACAGTACCGATTGCCAGGCCTTGACACATGGTGAATACTCCAAGCAACACCATGTTCAGCGGGTAGCTGTTCTGTTTCCAAATGCAGGCAAGGAGACATCCTAGGGAGCCGAAAATTGTGACATAATAGACCCACATGTGCTCGAGAATCCACATCGTAATGGGGGGGTTGAAGACAATAATTGCACCAAAAAGAGCTGTAGTAGCAATCTGTGCAGTCACAATAGTGTAAACTTGCTTGATGAAGTTATTACGAACATCAATATCACATTGGACGACGGGGGTGTCGTATTTGAAGTCAGCAGGCAGATTGTCCTCAGCATCCCGAACAGCAGCTGCAGAAGCAGTGTTCAGGGTAGACTGGTCGTTAGGGTTGAGTAGAGGCTCGTAAGCAGGTGGGGCAGACATTATCTCGAGTCTTTCTGTGTTGTGTGGCGATAAGTGCAGGTATGAATGGGGTGCGCTGCTGCCTTGATAACTATATGCTTGCGAGGTGCAGAATGTTCGGGAACATCACGTGACGAGGGAGGCGGTGGCAACTGAAACACAACACAGGTTCAGGACACACAGTTCGAATCCTGGTCATGACGACACTTAAATTAGAGGCATTGTCAAAAGTAATACTGTACTGGTACTCTATTACAGCTTGATAAAAATTACTTGCACACAGATTTTCTAATAATATCATATAATGTCACTAATCTACTGTATCTTCTTACTGTACACTTTTGAAACTGTCCCCCCCCTCCTTCCCTCCCTCCCAACAACTGGGCCAGGGTAAGGGGTCAGACTACGATACACAAGGCAATTGCAATTAATTACGACCAAATTACTCGCTTGATAGCATTAACACAGCTTTACCTATAATTAGCATAGGGTGATAAAAGTACCAATTCTGTGTACCCGTGTCACAAGTGCCAGGGGGTACTACCTACAGTACAAAGCTGTACAGTATGTACTGGTACATACGGTACACTGGTAATTAGTAGTTTCTGTGCCAACATTACAGGACTGTCTGTCATCCTGTCACCTGCATCATCTCCAAGTGGGCGTATAGGAAGTCCATACAGGTATGTAAATTATCGTGCAGTTCTACGTACCGGTACATACTGTACGTACACCATACCAGTAGTGTTATTATTCTTCTTTTACTGTGCTTTCCCCACAGTACAACTACAGTGCCTGGCATGACATGTAGCGGTACGATGCTCGCCCAGACTGGCACTAATTACTGTCACCAACACATCCCAACACCCAACCAACACAGGCTTGGCTTGTCTCGTCTCCGGTTATATCCGATGCATGTGGAGAATACCAGCTCGAAGCACTGGACGAGTACCGGTAGATATAATCGTACGGGTACGGCAGTTCTTGGGAACCGCCATAATGATGTCAATAAAAGCGCAAAATATGACAACGAGAAAAAGCCACAAACGCCTTAAATATACACCCACTCTACAAACCAATCATTGCTCTCCCAACTACCGGTACTGTGCATTACACTTTGGAGCATCGGAGCTTATCCTAATCACGATAAACATTGTCCACAGGCAAGCGAGAAACATGATTATACTTTACACAAATCACAATACTTATACTGCTGCCAGTACACCAGTACCGAAAACCACATCAAGCCAATTACAAGCACCACAACGCACATTGTTTGGCCAGACCAATGCTTCGACTCAGAAACCCACTCAACAGGGCTATCCGGCTATCCGCCCATAGCCGAGCGCTGTCCTCCTCCGCTACTATGAGCCAGGCCAAAATCATGATCCATAAGACTGAAGACGGGTCCCATCTTTTCCAGCCCGTCGCGTCAAAACCCTCGATCAGCCCTACACGACGTACCCATACATGGCTGGAGGCTTATCGAGCTCGGGAGGCATCACGTGACCCCAAGACAGGTAAGTCTACTACTATGTCGTTTGACTTCAACAAGTCTCAGAGCGATCAAAAGGTGGTTGACCGAACCGTGGACGACTCCTTTTCCTATGTTATTTTACCCTTCAAGGATGACCCTTGGTTCCTCGACGCGTATATCAATTCTTTTGGCCGGTTGCGATTCGGTCAGATCTTCCAAGATTTGGACGCTCTCGCTGGAGTCATTGCCCACAACCACTGTATGCCCGCCGAGCCAATGATTGTGACTGCATCAGTAGATCGAGTGACAATTCTTAAGCGCCTTGACCAGGTGGATGACAAGAATATCACACTGAGCGGCCACGTGACTTGGACTGGACGGTCGTCTATGGAGATCACCATCAAAGCTGCACAGACCTCCACTCCTGCGTCTGAGCTCCATGATCTCAAGGAAGGTCAAATCAAGGACGAAGATGTGTTCCTGACCGCAGGGTTCACATTCGTTGCTCGAGATCCGCTCACCCAAAAGTCTTTTGCCATCAACCGTTTGGTTCCCCGAAACACCAAGGAGCGGGCAGATTTTGAACGAGCCTCGAAGTTCAACGCTCACAAGAAGGAGCTCGCAAAAACCCACGATCTTGCTATTGCCCCTCCCACGGAAGAGGAAGCTAAGTTGATTCACGATATGTGGATTGATTCGCGAGACAAGACAGAGCTCCCTGCCCATACCAAGAAAATGGAAGATACCGTTATCCATTCTACCCAGGTGATGCAGCCCCAGTACCGAAACCGTCACTCCTACATGATTTTCGGAGGTTATCTGCTTCGAACCACTTTCGAACTAGCCTATGCCTGCGCTGCTGCTTTCACCCACTCGTCGCCTCGGTTTGTTTCTCTTGACTCTACTACTTTCCGAGCTCCTGTACCTGTTGGATCCGTATGCTACCTTACTGCCACTGTGGTCAACACCATTAAGATAACCAAGGACAACGATACTGAGGTGTTCACCAACAACAGCAAGCCTGGAACTCTTGTTCAAGTGAGAGTTGATTCAACTGTGAAGGACTTGGATCATGATACTACAACCAACACCGGCCAATTTACGTACTCGTACTTTGTGGAGGATACATTTTTCGATGTGGTGCCTGAAAGCTACTCTGAGATGATGCAGTATGTAGAGGGACGACGAACTTCGCAAAGCACCAAAAAGTACCACGAGCTGATGAAGAGCGAGAGGGCTTTCGAGTAATTAAGCCTTTTTGGAGTCCCAACGATTTCGACAAGCATGTTTCCGAAGTTCATTATGGCCAATAATATAGACAATAAACCATTGTAATTAGCGTTTTAGTGCTGTGATTTCCAACCCCCCCCCCGTAATACTGTTATAATTGCACACCTATCATACCGTACACTGTAGAGTGTACTGTGTACTGTGCATACTGTACAGGCACCAGTACCGGTACGATACCAGCATCCTTACACAGAGACAAAATATTTCTTTAATTAGTCAATGTGAGTGGTATCAGTAACTGACACAGCACGGTAACGGAACGTACATCGCTTTATATTAGGTGTATATTATAAATAATGCATATAAACTACTTCGTACGATACTGTACTAAATCATCACTTTAAATATACGACGCGAGATAATGCATGATAACTTTAAAGCGTGTCTCAAACGTGGTTTTCTTCACAATTGCTTTCAAAACAATGGTCACGGTGTTGGAAATCACCTCATTACCACGGAAAATCGACCCAGACAGAATATTTCAGCGATCCTACAAGCAATGGCAAACCCAAACCGAAAAAACATACATCCATCTACCTACACACGAAGAGTTCAATGCTACCGGTGAAGGGATAAGTGATGATTTTACGACACAAACATGGAGTGACGGAAGACTGAAAATATCTCAAAGACATGTATGTGATATGGTTCTGCTTAAACATGCAGAGTTGAATTACACCACTGATGCCCACCTCATCTGTGTCGAGTTGGCTAAAGTAACTTCAGGTATTCACACAGATATGATTTCAGATATCATTGCCTGGAGTGTCCCATCCATGAAGCTAGACTCAATATTCAGGTTAGCTATACAGCAACCTCATCCCAGGTTTCCCCTAGCTAGAGCCCTTGACATAAAGAAGCTCATGGTATGGGAGAAGGTTCACTCATTCCAAAGGTCTTCCTCCCTCAACAAGACACCGAAAACATCCCCTATAGTTTTTTTTGGTCTGGTATCTTTGGAAGATACTCATTACTCCATTCTCTTTTTGGAGGCACATACGCAGTCATATCAGTTTTCTGAAGCTTTCAGATGCACACAACACAATGACTTTGTGAACCTTCTGGCCAACTTACTAGATACATTCGTGAAACGCCATGGGTATCCTCCTTCCATGATATGCTTTAACCCAACCACGGGTCACAGTAAGTGGCTGTTCGATACCTGGCAGAGGGCAATCTTCAAATCTAACCTCAAGGGAATCCGCTTTGGAGTCCTCAACCTTACAAAACATAAATACATGTTTCCTCAAATTCTGATCCTGGCATTTAACTGCATTTTCAAAGAATTGTTTGACGAGAGAGACGATACAAAGTCTAAGCCGCCCTTTGACATCTGGGACTCCAGTTCATCTTGGGAATTATTTTACGTCAAATACAGTGAACTATCCCAATCACGCGTTTTTTTGTGCCACCCAAAGGTTCCTGGACCGTTTGCGAGCAACTTACTTCATTTGGTGGACTATCCCGCACCTTACAAGTGTGTGGATGAGCTGATTTGGCAGCGACTGGATGTGGAATTCCCGAAGGAAAGAAGAGTCAATGATGACTGCAGCGCGACATGCTCCTGCGAATTATGTTAATGGAGCATCAAAGTATATAGTTGGAGGTAATACAGTACATTATCTAAAAAAAGCGAAGCTAAGCCTTGTAAGCTACAAGTAGTACCTATGCAGGCTGTTACAAGATCCACTCTGTTAGCTACCGGTAGCATATATATCCTATTAATTACCTAGACCGCTAGCTACTGTACTTTCTCTACAAAATTAATGCCTAAAGCGACTTTTAGACTAAATTAGTGCTTGTACTAACACTAATAACGCAGGCCTTTATAAACAGCTGACTTCGGAGGTATACAGTCAGATGTGCGCCATGTATCTTCCCCTTGAGATTTGGGCAATTATTCTCGCATATGCAGCTCTCGAAGATATTCTCAGCCTTAACGAATGTATAATTCTACCAAGTACATTTGTGGAACAACAGCTGGAACAGAAGCTAAAGAATCATGCTCCCTGGATTTACCCGGGGAATGATGGATACGAAGCAACTTCATGGACACAATGTTGCAAGCTATACGTTGCACGATTCCAATCAGAAGCAAGATTTGTTTCTTTGGATACTCATGGAATAACTAGAAATGAAACGTTACGGCCGGTTTCACCTCTCATCCCTTTCTACCAAACAGAAGAGCTTCCTGAAGACTTCTGTGGGGTGAGAAATTGCGAGGAAGTAGTGATACCGAAGTTCAACGCTGTAGTAGATGTCAAAACGCTCCAGTGCAAAAAAGCAGAGTACTTGAACAAAATGAGTTCCAGGAACGATGTGGGCTCTGATATTGATAGCTTAAAACAGTTTTTCAAGGACCCACAAACGTGTTTTGTCGTCGATAATGGCAAACAGGTTCTTGTTTATAACATTATCGATTTTGATACACCAGTGCAGATCCAGTTCGCGGCTGCCGAAAGAATCAACGGTGAACTCAGTAAGCATGTGTTTTTCTTCTACCATAGCCTTGGAGAGGTGATTTGTTCTACATCCCAGAATGCGATTTTCATTTCCATTGATTTGCAAACATTTTACATCAATATAGCTTCTAAATCACTCATTAGGATACCACTTACTGATACTAGCTCTGGTACACAAGGACATGCTTCCATGGTTTTTGAGTACGATGGGCTTTTATGGATGCAACTATACGGGCACTGGACACCACTCTTAGTTGACTTGGAATCAAACAAAGTGAGAGTCAAGGAAATTGGGTTTGAAATCAAGTCGGAACACCCAACTGCATATTCACAAGGTCTCGGTGAGAGTCGAAGATATTTGTTTGCCTACACTTGGGAAAATGGGATATCTGTCCGGGAAGTGTTTGATTTAGCAATGGGAACAACAGTTTTTGAATACTTTGATTCTCCACCATTGAGAAATAGATTCAAAACGTTTCTAGGTGTCTCAAGAGGAAGCTTTGGCCTCTTTGGTATTTCCGAAAACAGGTTCAAAGAGTTGTATGTGCAGATGGAAGAGCAATATAATCAAGGAAAACCACCTGATGAGTGGAAAATTGTATGAGACGTCTTATTGAATAAAAACATACCAATGATAGCTTACACTGTGCATTAGAACGTCTACTAACAACAGGTGTCCTACAAGCCTTCTAACTGCTACGAAGGAAGACACTTCAAAAGTGTTGTTCTATTGTCTTACATACATTATTATGCCTCGGGTCTTCTAATCACCAACTCCTCAGCATCCTCGTCCTCCTCAGCAATCTCTCCAAGGTCGTAATATTCACCAGGCTCCATAAGTCGTTGCCTGGAGTCGAATGTGTTTGGTTGGTTAGATCGAGGTCCACCAGAACTGTTTCTCCACCGAGAAATACCTCCAAAGCAAGAGCCGAGAAGCGATGTCTCTTCTTGGTAAATATGGCCTCGATTTTTTCTCCAGAAGAGGAAGCCTGCGAGTCCAAGAATAATGAGAACAACAATGAGAGCGGTGAACCCAGCCTGGTAGTATGCCTTCCACATAGCATCGCTGGCGATTTTCTTGTCATGCTCTTCATCGTCATCCTCATCATCGCCAGAGGCTTCATCAGACTTATCATCACCAGATTTTTCACCACCCTTGTCACCAGGGTTTTCAGTTACAGGACTGCTTCCCTTACCAGAGTTACCGCCGGAAAGGTCATCAAGGGCCTTAGACACACCAATAAAATCGTTCAGCATGGTAAGACAGGCCTCAGGCTCATCATAAGGAACCATGTGAGAAGCATTGTAAATTCTCACATATGTCAAATTTCGGTCACTCTGCTTCTTGCCCTTAGTGACACCATCGATGACCCACTCATCCAACTCCAACCCCTCAGTCCAGCCCTTCTTTCCATTCCATTCCAGCTGTTCAATCATTCTCTCGTTTCCGTAGTGATTGCAAATGAGATCTCGGTCACCGTTGAAGAATAGAATTTCCATATCCTTCAACAGATCTGGTAATAGGTAAACGGAAGCATCATCATCACCTTGCCTCATACTCGACCCGACAGCACCGTTACATTCCTGCCACGACTCCTGTTTGTCGTTGTTCACGTTAAGAGCCCGAACGGTAGTATCCTGTCTAAGCCAGTCCTTGACAAACGGCAAGATCTCGGGCCAGTTCATACCACATGAAGGCCACACATCCTCCTTAGAAACGTCATAGTAGTTCACGCAGATTCCATCTGATTGCGGTGCGCTACGCTCATTTCTGCTAAGCTCCACGATACCATTCATGATATCCTCACACGCTCGGATATGAACAGGGAGCTTTCCATTGTTCTTGTCCTTGGCCACCTTCATGGCCCTTTCACACATATCTGTAAGCTCCTTGAGGTCCTTGACGTGTTCCTCCGACTTTTCAATCACACCATAGTCCAAAGCGTAAGGCACGTATTGGTAGTACTGGTTGGCAGGGTCCATCCATCCGTTTCCAATGAGAAGACCCTTGAGATCCACCGTCTTAGTCTCCTGCAACTTTTTTGCAATGTAAGGGATGTACTGACCAGCGTACGATTCTCCAGCAAGGTAAAAGTCATCATGAGCTCGTTCTGGGAAGAGCTTGAGAAACTGTGTCATGAACGAGTCCATCTCGTCTCCTACCTGACCCAGACCCGTGAGATAGGCGTCAGTATCCGAGTACGAGAAACCTGTTCCGTATGGCTGGTCCACAAACAAAACATTTGCATATGTGTGCCACGAGCCCTTGTTGGGGTCCACCTTCAGCTTGTCATCCACAATCCGGAAGGGCCCCACTTCCAACAGTGCTCCGTCCATTGAGGAGCATCCAGGCCCTCCATTGAACCACACAATAGTCTTGGGGCGTTCCGTGACCTTGTACTGAGCCTCAACTAACCAAAAGAAAAGGTTGCCGTTATGTGCCGCATCAGTGAGAATGTTTCCGGAATGCATCGTGTAGTTATCCACGTTGTCCAACCCAGGGATGGTGTGAATGAAGTAGTCCGACTGCGATGGAGGGGCCTCATCGAATTGCGACAAAGCCAGTGTGGCAAGTCCACACACTAAACTCCACGATAATTTCATGGCTATGTCGTGTTGTGTATGATAAGTGCTCCGTTGGTATAAGTAGAGATGATGTGGAGAGGCGATAAAGTCGGCTGAGCTTAATTTTGGGTATACTGTAGGTGTGCAATTGAGGTGTAAGAACTAAATACCTGGCTGCAATGGCAGGATATTATGAAAAGGAAGTATGGCCACTTGGAAAAAGGCCCCATTCCTTGGTTTCAGGTTTGATAGATTTCTTGTCCAAATATATATGGATTCCATATATTCCACAAGTTCCTTACTTCGCGCCCCGAAGGTCTTCCATGCAGGTAAGCCCTTACCCTGAAGTTTCACTAAATATTACTTGATACTATAACAATACTATGTAAGAATATTTCATTTTTAGTTGACTGTGAAGAAACACCAACACAGTACTGGTACCGGTATCTGTACAGTACTCTGGAATTGAAATACAGTACCAGGTGTACTGGTACATACGGTACAGTACCTACAAGTACGAAGTAGTAATGCTGTCTTCGTATCGTACAACACCTAATTATGGCAAGAATCCACACAAAAGTTCCCATGAGATAGGTACCCGTACACTCTTGGAATAACCCAACAAACATATAAATATTGGTATCAAAATGCTCAGAAAATTACTAGAGATATCCTCCTCTCCCTAGAATATACATTCCAATATGAAGTTGAGATAAATATACCTGGTAAGAATACTGCTACCTGGTAATACGAGCTTTTAATGTAAGGTTTTACGGCAAAGCAGACTGGCGCACACAAACCACACCAATGCATTGTCACGCTACTTATCTGAGATTTCCAACGCAAATCTAAAGGAATACACCCAGGGGCGCGACGGTTATTAACTTAATTACAGCCCTTGTTGATAAATTTTCGTGCCCACGATCCGCCCACCTCGATAATAGAAGACTACAACAAAGACACCTAAAAATATAGCTAAAAAATAGTCAAACGCCAGAGAAAGTGATCGACATACCAAGGAATAGAGATAGCTTTCAAGCACTGTATGGGAGAAGCACCAAAACTCCTATGGTACATGAATTATTGGCTATTTATCCCCTTCCACTCCCCCACCTTTTCTATTTGTTCGTTGAACTCTCAGCAAAATTAATTGACTAAACTTTATTAGATGTGGTCGTGTGCGCAAATCTCTCGGGCTGTGCATAATGTTAATAATGCCATGGAGTTGGAGAAGGCACACATGCCAGAGGCGACTCGGTTGTAAGGTATTGCCTTTTCTTTTCTGGAAGAGCCGCGCAACTGACGTGTTCCACTTATCGACATTTTTCATGAGTAAGTGACATGACCCGTCATTACTGTACTTGCTGTCCACGCTCTGAGCTATTATCGTATCTCCAGCCATCCAGCGTTGACGCGAGTATATTCTTAAATTCTACTTATGCTGTATTGCAAACTATGGGAGGGATTGAAGATCGCGGACACCATTAAACCACGTTCGGTTATTAAGCAGCCTTCTTATTTTTCCCCCTCTCTTCTCTGTCCTTCCTATCTGCTTGTCTGCACATCGAAAGCTGGTGGCTGGTGCAATGTGGGTGTAACTTCCATCATGACATGTTGGGGTGGGGAATATAAGTACAAAGGAGAATCCCTATAAAGGAAAACAAAGACAGGCTTGCAAGATTAAGGATAAGCAAAAGCCTCTGGGACCAGTTATGCCGCGGATGGTACCGGTACCTAAAAACTGCCCCATACCCGACTGGCGAGTTGTCACATACCAAATAAGGTTCGATAAATTCGGTTCTGCGGTTAGTGTTTCAAGCCGTACGAGAGGAATGTTGGAGTTGGTTTGGGGTTTCCATATCATGAAAAGTGGGAGTGCAGTTCATCTACCCCAAATAGCTATGTAAGACTTCTTCTACAATTCTAACGTTACTATCGGGTCTTCTGTGGCAAAAACAGGTCCTGCTCTCAACATACTGTGAGCCTCACGAAATTTGAGCCATTTTCAAACTTTAATTTCGTATTACGCGTAACGCGCCCCTTCACCACTCTTCAAAACTACGCAAATGACTGAGCAAGAAAGCCCTCCGACCGAAGTCATTGATCAACAGCGACGAAGAGGGAAGGAGCTACCCCCTGGTATCAGAGGAGAGATTGTTGGCATGAGTCAGGCTGGGTTGTCGGTAGCTCAAATTTGTCGCCAAACCAAACTTTCGAGAGGGGCTGTACGCAACACAATTAAACAGGCTGGAAAGCGTGTCAACCACGAGACTTTGCCACGAAGTGGTAGGCCACCTAGGTACAGCCCCCGAGACAAGCGTGTGATAGAACGCAGCCTTCTTAAATATCCATCCTTGACCCATGAGGAGCGTCAGGAAGTGATTAACATGCCCGTGTGCAGGAACTTTGTCACGAAAATTGCGAAGGCTCTAGGGCTTGTTAAACGAATGGCAATCAAAAAGCCATATCTCTCGAAGAAAACTCGAGCCATTCGCCTCAAGTGGTGCCTTGAAAAAAAAGATTGGACCCACGAACAGTGGGGCAATTGGATTTTTAGTGACGAGTGTTCTGTGGAGCGTGGTGCGTCTGTGCAGCGGAGATGGTGCTGGGTCCGAACCACCGACAGATACCTCCCTAAATATGTGCAACCATTCCCTAAGGGAAGAGGCATGTGTATTATGGTATTTGGTGCAATTTGGAACCAAGGGAAACGTTCCGATCTCATCTTTTTAGAGCGTGATTCCAGGTCAAAGAACAACGGATTCACCAGTGAATCTTACCTCGCTGTTCTCGAGCAATTTTTCGCTGATGAGCGTACAAACGGTCTTACATTCATGCAAGACAACGCACCCATCCATACGGCCAAAAAAGTCTCCGAATGGCTTGAAAGGCGTGGAATTCACGCTCCTAAATTTCCCCCCTTCTCACCCGACCTGAACCCTATTGAGCACCTCTGGAAAATGCTCAAAGGAAGGTGCCGGAAGGAGCATCCGGAGGTTTGGAAGAGCAAGGGACGGTCGAAGGAGGACGTTGCTGCATTCCGAGATGCTTTGCAGCGAACCTGGGCCTCTATTCCTGATGCTGCTATTGCTAATATGATCGGGTCTCAAATGGAGCGTGTTGCTGCAGTTATTAAGGCAAAAGGAGCATATACGAAGTTTTAAATACATGTAACAGAAATTGAATATGAGGGTTTTGTAGAGCATCTTTAGCCGAACACATTGATATATGAATAAAAAAGTACTGATTTATTATGATCGTTAAATGGGCTCTCTATAGCCAGGAGTTACCTGCAAAATAAGGTTAGAGTTAAGGAATGGCTCAAATTTCGTGAGGCTCACAGTACATTCAACGTGCATACAAGCATGTCCCCAGTAAGCGTGCATTCAACTGCACTCTCTCGGCAGGGTGATGTCAAGTCCAGATTTGAGGATGCCTGTGCAAGCTTGCCCGCAGAGTGCGAAATAAGTAAACCTATATATTTTTCAAACAATAGCTCTTGAATGTTTATAAAGATCCGCAGTTTGGCGAATTTCTCGCGCATGCAGCAACGGCACTAAACATTATCACCACAGTTGCTACGGGTGTTTTTAGATTTTGGCTTTGCGCTTTGATGGACAACGATGCATGCATTAGTCACTTCATCTTGGTTGTTGAAGAAGGGCAACCACACCACAGACACACCTGCCCAGACTGCCGAACCTCGAAAACTTGCACACGACATAAAACGGACAGACACAAACATCTAGTCTTGCCACACTAGTATCATATTTCTCACCTGAGATGCCCACCCGACGAAACACATTCTCGCTGCCGTACTCCGGAGACGCCCCCAAAAAGCTCGTCAACCCAAACCTGGCAGTTTTTCACTCTCGTCGAAATTCCAACGGATCTTCAGACTCGCAACGTCTGCTTGACCACAGAGACGACGGCGTGACCACATCAACACCAGGAGGACTCTCTGGCCGTAAGAAGAAGCTGAAGAAAATGAGCTCCCAATCCACGATGAACAAAGGTACACCTCCGAACGCCCCGTCGTCAGCAAACCAGCCCCGAGAATCTTCACAGCTGCGGGCTGAGCACACAAACTACAACTCTTTCCGACGCCGACTATCGTCGCAGCAGTACTTGCGACCACGACGAGTTTCCGACTCTGTGGTTGCAGACGATGACGACGAGCTGTCTCCTCTCATGAACACCGACTGGGATAACGACTTTGACCACTTTGACCTGCACAGCGACTTTGAGGGCGACTCAGATCTCAACTCGGAGCCTTCATCGCGTCGAAACTCCGATGCTTCGTCCCTCGACGATGTCTGCATGTTCCCTCCAGGCTCTGAGGAACACCACGACGATAAGCCCAAGGTGTGGCCCGAGCTGAGTTATTTGGAGGAATTTGCTGAGCAGGAACGAAAGGAGGATGACGAGACCAGCTCGATCGGTATCGTTAACGAGGTATCCGTCTCGGGACCGTTGCGACCGAAGCGAGTGGTGCCCTGGAAGAGAGGCATCAAGCGGCAGGACTCTGGTATCGGAACTGACTTCCAGTTCAGATTTACATACTTTCGTGAAGATCTAGACGCCACTATTCACTCACAGAGCATTTCGGGCTTGGTTAAGGGCGGCCAGTCATTTGCAGACCTGTTCCCTGAGCGTGTGGAGGTCGATGGAAGCGACAGACACGAGAAATTCATCCCTACTGAGCGAAACTCAGTCCCAACGCGTGCATCCACTCCCACTCCTGGCGACAGAAGCGGAAACGAGGGCCGATCTTCTTCGAAAGACGCTCCTCGAGATCTCGTGCTTTCGAAAGTCCAGAGCCAGCATACAGGATCCAGTGGCGACAGAGAGCGGGGAAATAGTGTGGGTGACCGGGCTGAAAAGATTCCCCGAGATCACAACGGTAGTATCAGCGGCCAGAGCTCTCACACCACTACTGGACCAGCCACCCATGCCACCCCTGAGCCCTCTGACACGCCCTTTTGGCTAGATGTGCTCAACCCCACCGAAGAGGAGATGAAGGTCTTGTCCAAGGCTTTTGGCATCCATCCCCTGACGACTGAAGATATTTTCCTGGGAGAGACACGCGAGAAGGTGGAGCTGTTCCGAAATTACTATCTCATCTGTTTCCGATCCTTTGATGTTTTGCGAACAAAGAAGAAGGGCAGCAGTATCTCATCCAAGGCATCCAAGAAGCGATCTCACCACAAGCACCGACAGCTCAAGCCTCTGAATATGTACATTATCGTTTTCCATTTTGGTGTGCTGACATTCCATTTCCTTCCCACAGTACACCCCGTCAACGTGCGACGACGAGCACGTCTCTTACGAGACTACCTCACAGTTTCCTCTGATTGGATCTCGTACGCCATCATCGATGACATTACAGATGCATTCCAGCCGATGATTGACTCGATCCAGGAAGAGGTGGATGATATCGAGAATGATATCCTCAGACTTCATGCCGGCGCCGATTCGTCCGATGACGAGGAGACCGAGTTCTACACGTACGAAGATGAGCTCGACAGACGACAGCGACACCGAATGGGCGGGATTGCCGACGACATGCGATCTCTCTCATCCATGTCGTCCACCACAACCACATCCACCATTCGTCTGAAGAACAAGGGTGATAACCTGTACCGAATCGGTGAGACTCGAAAGAAGGTCATGTCCTTGTCCCGTCTTCTTGGAAACAAGGCAGATGTCATCAAGGGTTTCGCCAAACGGTGCAACGAACAGTGGCAAGTGGCTCCTCGAAGTGAGATCGGTCTTTACTTGGGCGATATCCAGGATCATATCGTGACTATGGTCCAGTCAGTTAACCACTTCGAGAAGATTCTTGCCCGAGCACATTCAAACTGTCTGGCACAGGTGAATATTGATATGACGAAGATCAACAACGATACTAACGATGTGCTGGGTAAAATCACCGTGCTGGGTACTATTGTGCTGCCCATGAACATTGTGACAGGTCTGTGGGGTATGAACGTTATTGTTCCTGGCCAAGACGAGAGCGGAACCCTTTGGTTCTGGGGTATTACGGCGTCTCTATTTTTCTTTGCTATTGCCTCGTACTGGGGAGCAAAGAGAGTCTACGGCGTTTAGGCAACAGCTGGCGTTAAAAATATACAAGAGAAGATGTTATATAATTAGTCAATAATAATACCAAATTTAATGAACAATAAATAATTAACTGTACGGTACTTGCAATGTACAGATTACAAGTGAAATATAATGCCATGGGCTATGGCAGATCGACTATACGAACGCGTCGTCTTTGTTCATTTTTAAACCAAATATATATTCCAAAGTTATTATTTTACAGTCTAGTTACGTCCTCGCTTGGTCCAAATGATGTAGGAGGGGTGGACGGGAAGGGTGATCATGGAAGTGGTGTCAACAGCAGGGAGCTTAGAGCCCTCAGGGACAGTCCACTTGAAGTTTTGAATGTAACAGGACATGATGGTGGTGAGCTGGCAGTTGGCAAACTGCTCACCAATGCATCGGTGTCGACCACCGCCGAAGGGCAGGTAGGGGGAAGAAACACCCTTAGAGATGGCACCGAAACCGTAGTCCACAGTCTCTCCATCAGCCTCAGCATCAGCCTCAGCCAGCTTCTCGGTTGGGGACAGCCATCGACGGGGATCGAACTTCTTGGCATCAGGGAAGTATCGCTCGGACTGCTGAGAGTAGCCGGGAGAAGCCATAACAAAGTGACCCTTGGGCACAACATAAGAGGTACCGGGGACAGGGAGATCTCGCATAACCTGTCGGAAAATGGAGTGGATGGGCATGTGCAGACGGAGGGTCTCCTTGATGGTGTTCTGGAGCTTGGTCATGATCAGAATGTCGTCGTAAGTAGGCTCTCGGAAGGAACCGTCGGGCTCTCCGAGGATCTCAACCTGCTCCTGGTAAAGCTCATCCTGGATAGAGGGGTCCAGGCCGAGTCGCAGAAGCATCCAAGCGGAGGTGGAAGCAGAGGTATGCTGGCCTCCCATCAGGACACCAATGAGCAGGTGGGCAATCTCCTGGGGAGTCATTCGCTTACCGTCCTTGTAGGTGTGGTTCTTAAGCAGAGCGTCGATAAGGTCACGGTCCTGGACATCCTTCTCCTTTCGTCGTCGCTGGATCACAGACATGTAAGTGTCTCGGATCTTCTGCTGGGCAAGATCACGCTTTCGGTAAGAGGGAAGGGGCAGGTTGGGGAAGACGAAGTTAATGGGGGTGAAACCGTTATCAAGATCAGAGTAAAGCTTAGCAAAGTCACCGTTGAGCTTGGATCGAATCTCGTCACCGAGCAGACATCGCGAGGCAGTGAAGATGGTCATCTGGGGCTGGTTGGTCATGACATCGGCCTTACCACTCTTGCCCTCGTACTTGTCAGCAAAAAAGTTGGTCACCTCCTCGACGATCTTAGGAACATAGGATCGGAAAGCGTCTCGGGTGAGGGCTCCCTTGCAGAACTTCTTCTGTTCCATAAGTCGAGAATTAGGGCAGTCGTAGACCACACCAGAGCCAAAAACGGGGGTGGTAAGGTGAGTGTAGGCCTCCTCAGCGGAAACATCAGCCAGTTTGGAGTTGAACACGAACTCGTGGCCCTTGGTGCCAAGAGACACGGTCATGACACGACCCAGCATGTAGAAGGAAAACACGTCACCGTACCGGGTTCGACAGTCCTCAAAAAAAGCGTAAGGGTCGATACCGTAGGGGATAGAGGATCCAACCCAAGGGATCCAGTAGAAGGCCATAGGGGCAAGAGTCTTGTTTCGTCGAGCCAGGAGTTGCGATCCAATCACGTAGATCTCTGTGAGGACAGCAAGGATAGCCAGGCCGGCGAGGATGTGCCAGCCTTCCACGGGGATTCCCATGTTGTTGAGCGTCGTAAGAATGATCATGTTGTGACCAGCTTGATTGAAAGACCGGGTGTAGGTGTGTTGAAGAGCACGAACAGATGGAGTACAAACGGAAGGATAAATTAAACTTTTCCAGAATCTCGTTCACAATCACGAAACCTTATTTCCGGTAACACCCTGCTCGCTAACGTCGTATGGATCGTGTCTAAATGTATAGGTGGCCAATAAGGTGGGTGATAATGCCAGGGATAGGGGTCATTTAAACAACAAATAAAGGTATTAGGAAGTAATTAGTATCAAAATATCCGGGCGAGCAGGGCAGATAACACGCTGTTTTTTGTTTTGCGGTACCAGTGATAACTACGCACCCCAATAGGATCTCTTGCAAATGTTCAGTTGTTATGATTATGCAGGTTATGACACCACCTTTTTGAAATGGAAATCATCACGTCATGAAGTGGGTATAAGGGGGTAAGTTAACATTTCCAGCTGGGAGGAACTGTGGCTCCATGTTACAGACATATGTCGTACCACTTCAAAACCTCACCTACAGTATCGTACCCAAACCCGACAGCTACAACAACCATAGTTCGTAATCATGGCTACATTTATTTAACCTTCCAGTAACTCAGCAAAAATGATGGCGGTGCTTGTCAAACGTGGCTATGCCTCAAAAAATCCTGCAGTGGAGAGCCCCCACGTGGCACATGACAGCATCCATCCGCTTTTCAAAACTCGCTAATGTTCGAAACCCGTTTGTAATGTAACTTTTTTTTTATATTAGATTACGTAATACTGAAGCTTTAGGCCAATCCCAAGAACATGGCAGAACGTGACAGACACAGAAATGCCCAGAAAATAATAGCTGGGTACGTTAGAGGTTTTCTTGGAGCCATACAGTATTCTGGCTACTCGCAGTACCAGCTGGTACTTGTAGCGAGGTTTAGCGTGCCTGTACCGAGTAGAAATTGAAGAATATATCCCAAACCTGACACTGAAATATCAGTTACTTGACCAGTATTCACTCTAATGACACCAAATAACAACGAGTAGATACCCACTGATATCCAGATATATATTAAATATGGACTTGAGAAATAGTACCTTCTCAAATAGAGATAAAACCAATATGTTCAGTATTGACATTAATATGTTCAGTATTGACATTAATATAAGAATTTTGAATATAACACCATCAGAAATTGAACATTCGCTCCAAAAATAGTTCGTGATATATTTGATACCATCAGTACCAGATACGATACATACCTTTTCGGGTCATAATTTGTCCAAATTGGGACATTTGAACTTTGTTTGGGTAACGGTGAGACGCAGTGGCGAAACAGAGAAGGAATCAACCCAGTCCTTTTAATTAACCATCCATTTTGCGACGTAACTTTCCAACCAGTTTTGAAACAGTCCAATCTTGGTCTTCTTTCAAGTATAAATAGTGGCCTTTTGCTGCTATACGCCACGGGTATGGTGCTGATTTATAACGCAACCAATCCATCGTCATTAGCAAGGTCACCTGAGCTTAATTCCATTTTTAGTCTGTCGGATTGACGACTGAGGCCAGAATATAGCTACAACATCACTAGAACATGATAACGACAATACAAACCCAACCAGAAGAGTCACATAGATGCAACCGTACCTCAATTTTTCTATATAACCCATTGGATTACAACCCCTAACCCCACATCCCACTCATTAGTGATAATCCCATAATCTTATCCGCTCACTGGAGATTGATACCAGCACTTCAGTTAAAGAGTAATAGTAAATTTTATTATATTAGCAGATCAGAATGGTCATGTAAAATCCACTGGTTCCATTTGTGTCTCTATGGGTACAGTATTACTCCAGTCCTAACCCTGGGTCTAGATTCGACAAGCCCGATTAGGCTCTCCTTACCCACCACCCCACATACGATACAAACGGCACTTGCATAATCTGTTAGTGCCACTTACACTACACTTGCCACACACCATGAAGCTATCGACCATTGCCATTTCCGCCATCCTGAGCTCCGTTGCTCTGGCAGCACCTGCCCAGGAGGAGCTGCGATCCACCGCCATGCTGATTCAGCAGTCTGAGGAGTTCCAGCGACTCAACTACGATGAGGGTCTCCTTACTCTGCCTGACAGAGATGAATTGCGACTTGTCGAGACTGCCCCCGGTGTTAGAACCTGGATGACCGAGGCCGAGAAGTTGGTGCTCAAGCGACAGGGTGTCCGGTTCTTCGATGTGACCGGCGATGACCAGATCCGGGCCACCGAGGAGCTTCCTCCCATTAACGTCACCTTCCCCGACAAGCCCCAGTACAAGAACAAGGTGACTCCTCTGCTCGAGAATATCAACACAGACAACATGCACAGCAACCTTGCCGAGTTCACCGACTTCTTCACTCGATACTACAAGTCCCAGTCCGGCCGAGAGTCCGCCAAGTGGCTTTACAAGCAGGTCAACCAGCTGGCCCACGGTTACAAGGGTGGCAACAAGAAGCCCACTGTCGAGTACTTTGCGCACCCCTGGGGTCAGCCCAGTGTGATTGCCCGGCTACGGGGTTCCAAGAACCCTGACACCATTGTTGTTGTTGGTGCTCACCAGGACTCCACCAACCTCATTGCTCCTTCGCTTTTCGCCGCCCCCGGAGCCGATGACGATGGATCTGGAACCGTGACTATCTTGGAGTCTTTCCGAGTACTCATGGAGTCTGGCTTCGAGCCCGAAAACACCATCGAGTTCCACTGGTACTCTGCTGAGGAGGGTGGCCTGCTTGGTTCCCAGGAGGTCTACAAGCAGTACTTCGCCGACACCAAGGATGTCCGAGCTATGCTTCAGCAGGACATGACTGGATACGCCCAGGGAATGACCGACGCTGGAGTTGACGAGCACATTGGCGTCATCACCGACTTTGTGTCTCCTGATCTCACCGTCTTTGTCAAGTCCGTCATTGACACCTACTGTGACATCCCTTACGTGGACACCCAGTGTGGATATGCGTGCTCCGACCATGCCTCTGCCACTAAGTACGGCTACCCCTCATCGTTTGTCATCGAGTCCGGCTTCCAATACACCTCTAAGTTTATCCACACCACCAAGGATACTCTGGACCGTCTCTCGTTTGAGCACATGCGACAGCACGCTAAACTGACCATCGGCTACGCTTACGAACTGGCCTTTGCCAAGCTCGAGAAGCATTAGATAGATTTAATAAACTCAATTATTTTACTGTAACTATGGTATGTACTGCCAAATTGGTTACCACCTGCTCATCTGGGAGGCACTACTATATATCTACAAGTAAGATAAACAGCATTTAGAATCCATTACCAAGCAGTTACTATACCGTACCAGTACGGTAATAGCTATGTACTGGACTGCAACCCATATCCCAGTATCGTATGTACTTTACCGGTACTTGTACTGCACATAAACGCTTCATACCTGTAAGCAGGATAGCAGACCTCAGGATGATGAGTCCCACACTTGTGGGGAAAAACAAAGAAAAAAAAACATACTATGTGTTATCAAATTCAAGCTCTCAATCAGGAGTATAATATGAGACTACTTAAAATGCTGAGATAATTTTTCTGCCATAGTTGTGGCAATATTACGTAATAAAAATGTAGTTTAGCGCTTCTGAGCGTCACGGGGTCAATACTTCCCATAGCTGGAATTAAAAAGTCACATCTGAAAACTAGCACTCTGGGGAATCCATTTATTTGTAGTAAATTTGCTTGGTACCACTTGAACACCCTCAAATATACAAAACAAATATGTTGTGGATCTGTGTTTTGATAAAAATAACCTTAAATTTCAGTTTTGGGATATTTTGAAGTCTAAATCTATATTTACGACCACATTGGGACATACAGTGCTTCATCTAAGCGCTTAGGTCTGGGTTTGCTTTAATTATTCTGAAGTTGATCTAAAAAACTTGATTTGATTTCCCAAACGGGAAGGGGTGAACCTGAAGGGGAACTATACGTAGTACAAATTGGGATAAAACTAAAGTTTAGAGTTTCTAAAGCTCAGATTTAAGGTATTTGTTATGAAAACACATTATTTAACCCCTTTGGGCTGGGTTCACCATAATTGTGTCAAGCTGACCTTAAGAGTTGTGTAATTGCCAAACACGACAAGGTAAGCTTAGAAAGGATGCGTATATCCTAATCAGGTCGAAAACAAAACTTTAGAGTTCTGTAAAAGTAAGATTTAGACTTTTCTATTAGTAACACAGACACCAGAATTCTGATTTGACATTTTGAGGGCCTCAGAAGCATGTGGCAATAATGAATAATATCTTGAAAAAGTCCTTGAGTCACGGAGTATCAGAAACACATGTGTGTCAAGTTGTTACTCAATCCTTTTTACTATTATCGTGGAAACATCATCACTAGATTTGATTTAGTCTGCATTAGCTGAGTAGTAAGAAGCTCACGTGATGTTAACTGATACCAAATAATATTTTTCTTCGGGGGCTTTCAAATGTTCCTAGACACTTTCGATTATCCTCTGTTATTTCTGGAGGATCTTCAATTTAAGTGTTTTGCTTACTTCTTGAACATTCGAACTAAAGCGTTAACCACATACTTAAAGCTTGAAGTAGATTTTGCGTGTTTTTTTTTTAAAATAAGAAATTTGAAACGACCACAGTTTGCGATGAAGAGCTTCAAAATGAATGTTCAAACATGTAAATTGAAGCTGGCTTTTGGTTTGCTATAATGCATTTATCAAAATATATGTGGATAATCTCTCCGAGAACTTGTAGCCATTTTAAGGAATTTGCATTTCATGAGCTCAACAGTCTCAAAAGTGACATGATTAACAATTTAGTAAAATCATGATGTAGCCATGAGTCTGGGTCACAGTACAGTACTGTATGTATACAATTAATCTTTATTATAGGCCATGAAAAGCCGATTCAGGCTTACGCAAGTGCTGGAGTGATATCTCATGCACATATAATAGCTTAAATCTCTGTTTTTATTAAGTATAACTCTAAATATTACTTTTATGAACTCTAAACTTCAGTTTTGGGACTCTTTTACCTAAACAGGGCATCATTTAACCCGTTTGGGCTGGGTTAACCTTAATTTGGCCAAGGTGACCTTAAAAGTTGTTTTGATTGCCCAAACGAGACAGGATAAGCTTAATCGGATGCATATATCCTAATTGGGTCAAAAACACAAGTTTAGACTTTGTAAAAAGTAATATTTAGAGTTTCTGTTATGATAACACAGACACAAGAATACTGTGTTGGTGTTTACGAGCCCTATAGGAATGGAACAGCAACGAGTAATAGCTCAAAAGATTTCCTGTGTCCAGGAGAATCATATCATCACGTTTAGTTAGTTGTAACACCTACTCTTCTCCTTTAATCATCGAAACTTCGAAAACTAGCTTTGGATTAGTAAGCGGCAAGTGAATGGCAAACAAGCCACGTGTTGTTATTGTGTACAAACATATCCCCTTCATACAGGCTTAAAAATGTACCAAATCACGTTATGCTATTCTCTGTTATTGATTGAATATCAGTGATTGAGTATTATTCATAATATGTGTACATTGCAACTAAATAGTTTAAAAATCTACTTGAAGCTTAAAGTAAACCTGGTGTAATTTATCCAAAAATGCATATTTGCTTCAGCACATCTTGTGTTGTAGTGCTTCAAAATGAATTTACAAAATTTGTCAGATGAAGCTGAAGTCTAGATGAATATAATGCATGTAAGAGAATTGATATTGACGTTGATACTGATCAGTTGTGTCTATTTTAAGAAGATTACGTTTTCCGATCTGAGGAGCTTCAAACGCAAGAATATACATGTTTGAAACATAGCAACATGTAGCAGTGACTCTGGGGTACATTTTGAATATAATTAATATTTATTGACGAACAATCAAAGCCGATTATGGCTTACACAAGAGTTGGATATCTGTGTGAGGCACGCAGAATAGCTTAAATCTCTGTTTCCCAGAATTAAAACTCTAAATCTTACTTTTAATGAACTCTAAATCTATGTTTTAGTGTCCCTTGCCCCATAGGGGCATTGTTTAACCCCTTTGGGCCGGGTTGACCTTAATTTGGTTAAGGTGACCTTAAGAGTTGTTGTGATGGTCCCAATCCGGCCAGAGTAAGCTTAAATTTGACGTGTTTATCCTAATCGGGTCTAAAACACAGGTTTAGAGTTCTGAAAAAGTAATATTTAGACTTTTATATTCAGAACACAGACACCAGATATCTGATTACACACTTTGAGGGCCTTATAACTGTGTGGCAGTTATGAATAACGACTCAAAATGATTCCCAAGTCGCGGAGTTTGACACCCACATGTTTATTTTGTTGCATCTACAGTTCTTCTTCTCTTATCGCTGAAACTCCAAAACAAATTTGGTTTATTGATAATTACGCGAACAGCAAGTTACCCACGTGATGCTATTTAATATGAGAATACCTTCTTCATCCCGAGCTTCAAAATTTGTAAAGACTTACTAGATTTCGATATGTTATTGCTGGAGTATCCGTAATTTAAGCATTATGCATAAGTTACCAACGTTCCAACTAAAGTATCAACAACGTGCTTTAAGCTTCAAGTAAATCTTGCTCGTTTTTACATAAAGAATAAGAATTTGAACCAAACACAGTTTGCCTTGTAGTGGATCAAAATGAAATTTACAAACATGTAAATTGAAGCTGGAGTTTAGATGACCATAATGCATTTATCAAAATATATGTGGATAAGTTTCTCGTGAACTTGTAGCAATTTTAAGGAAATTACATTTCAAGCGCTCAACAGACTCAAAAGTAAGATTATTAACAATTTAGGGACCTCATGATGTAGCGACGAGTCGGGGTCACCGTATGTATATAATCAATCTTTCTTAACGGCCATACAAATACGATTGAGGCTTACGCAAGTGCTGGAGGTTTCTCTCATGCACGTAAAATAGCTTAAATCTCTGTTTTGATTAACCATAACTCTAAACATTACTTTTTATGAACTTTAAACCTCAGTTTTCGTCTCGCTTAGCCCAAAAGGGCATTATTTAACCCGTTTGGGCTGGGTTCACCTTAATTTGGTTTAAGAAGTTGTTTTGATTTCTCAAACGGGACAAGCTGAGCTTAATTGGGTTCATATAGCCTAATCGGGTCAAAAACACAAGTTTAGACTTTGTAAAAAGTAATATTTAGAGTTTTTGTTATGATGACACAGACGCGAGAACACTGTGTTCGTGTTTACGAGGCCTTATAGGAATACCACAGCAACGAGTAAGAGCTCAAAAAAATTCCTGTGACCAGCAGATTATCATCATCACATCTAATTAGCTGTATTTTTGTTTGTTCTCCAGTTATTGGTGAAACAAAAATAGTAGAACTATAACGGCTCTTACTACTCAGATACAAGCTGAATCAACATAAAAACTGCAGTATGGGAGTCATACCATCCCATTAATGTCAAATCTTTTTGATTTTTGTCGCTCCGAATTATTTTTAATTAATCTGATTTTTTGATTTTTCGAAATAAATCAGAAAAATAGGAAACAATTAAAATAAATTATAACTCACTTTCCATAGATCCTATAGACTTTTAAGAAGCTATATAAAATAGATGGAGCCTCAATTAATACACCATTATCATATTTACACTGGTACCACTCAGATCCACCAAATGCCATCAATTCTCATCAATTTCAACTTCTTCAACTCCCACAACTCCCCAAAAATAAAGTAAAATGATGTCGGAAACAAAATGAAACACCCTGCGGGGTTAGAATAATCGTATTGAGCTGTTATCTTGAGAATATATGTACTTTTGGAGCTAGTAAAGGGAGTACAATAATAAGACAATAAAAAGGCTCTATCTCATCAGATACAGACTGAATTGACATAAAAACTGCAGTATGGGAGTCGTCCCACCCCATTAATTTCAATTATTTTTGAATTTTGTCTCTCCGAATTTATTTTATTTAATCTGATTTATTTGATTTTTCGGAAAAAATCAAAATAATACGAATTAATTAAAATAAATTATAACTAGGTTCTACGTTATCCTAAGCAGCTGTAGATCATTTTACAAGTTTTGACAGATCTAATACACATATGAAAGGTATATTGACGCATATTCTTGTTATATCCATGGAGTCCCATCAAATTTCGTTGTCGTCCAATTTGTCAACTCTCAGAAATCAGAACAAAACATCGTCCAACTCCCCTACACTTTTCAGAACAGTTAAATAACCTTTAAGACGTTCATTTAAAGCCAATTTAAAGCTCGTTTACCCCCACGAACGTCATGCACCGTTAATCCGATTTAATCTGATTTAAATCAAACGATTGATCAATAATATCAATCAGAACACGACGTTATTGGTATCATCGGAACCGCCCGAGGCGTGCCATTCTAACGGTAAACTCTAGAAGTCTGTAGTATGAGTGCTCGGTRAGATGTGACGTAATCAAGGCAAAACGTCAACAGCAACAGCAGTATGAACTAAAACACTTAGTGACCGCCATATTTGACATCACACAACCTCAACGAACACACCCATACCAATATCTCAACATCCTCAAAAATTCCTAGTTTGTGTCACCAAAACTTTAAAAAAATTCGTGCAGAAACCCAATTAAACACAAAATAATTGGCACCATTGTGCTCGTGGCGGAATGGAGATCACTTCCATACCAATTACTTTGTGGTTCATTTTTTGCAAAACTTTGACCCTTCCTGACATACCCAGGATTAATGGTAGAGATTTGGGCTTTTAAGGTATTGTTTATTTAAGCTATGGGAACATCGGGAATTTTTTTGGTTAAAATTGGCTGTATTTTAGGCGACCAATTTTTTTGAATATTACTTGAAATACACCCAATCTTCACCAAAATATTCCCCAATGCTCCCATAGCTTAAATAAACAATACCTTAAAATCTCAAGACGTTGCCAGTCTTCCTGGGTATGTTGCAAGGGGTTAAACCTTTCTAAAACATGAAACACAAAGTAATTGATATAGAAGTGATCGTCGTTTCCCGAAAAACACCATGGAGCCATTTATTTTGTGTTTACTTGCGTTTCTGCACGAATTTTTTTAGGTTTCAGCGCTCTAAACTTTATTTTTTGACATAAAAAGATATTGGTATGGGCGTATTCGTTGAGATCGTGGGATCTCGAATATGGTGGTCGCTAAGCTTTCCCGTTAATGGTGCTCTTGCTGTCATCGTTTGAACTTGAATTCAGTATATCTCGCTGAATATAAACACTACAAGATTTTAGAGCTGTTCATTGGATGCACACGCTTCAGGCGGTTCGGATGATACTAGATTATTTGTATCCGGACTTATTAATCATATATGAAGAGTGCTCTAAGCTACGGAATCTTCGCTGTAATAAATTAACCCATCTCACTCTAAATGCATCCTATTAAAATGCCACTTTTACCATTTTACTTCCAAAGCCTCAATACACATTTCTGTAAACTCCCAAACCTCTGGTAGTCCTCCTGGTAGTTTGGGAGTGGTTTGAAGATTAGTAATATTTTAACAAGTTGTTGGTTGGCAAACACAACGGGTACCTGCTCTGTGAGGACATACTGAGTTGCACCTTCATTGATCACTCCAAATAAATCTTTTCCGTAGAATTAACTTTGATTTGAAGCTATGAGCTACTCCTGTTATGGTTCTTTTGAGCTGGGCTCTTTTAAGACAGAAACTAGCTGTCCAAGTAGACTTCCAAAATTGATTTAAGCAGCAGAGGCAGTCTGAAAATAGTTATATTTATCTTGACTATTGATGCTAGAAGACTCTTCTAATTGATACAGCGGCTAAATGACAAAATACCGCAAACTCCGAGCTCTGCGATCACTGAATAAGTTGTCGGAGTTTAACGAATCCAGGGAGATATTCTGAACAAAATAAAACAGATGAGTTTGTAGAGGGCGAAGTGGGTAGCAAACTAGTTAAAGTGGCTTACTTACAGGATTCCTATAGAGTAAGATATATGAGGTTTAGTATCGGAGAATTCTGATTTTGAAAGAGCCATACTCATCAGACATGAACTGAATCAACAAAAAAAGAGTTGTTTGAGTGTCTAACTGGACCATAAATGTGTATTCTTTTTGATTTTTGTCGCTCCGAATTATTTTTATTTAATTTGATTTTTCTGATTTTTCGGAAAAATCAAAATAATACGAATTAATTAAAATAAATTATAACTTGCTTCTATGTTATCCTACACAGTTGTAAATCATTCCAAAAGTGTAGAACGGCCAAATACACATATGGAAGGCATATTTACGCATATTACCGTTATATCCATGAAGCCCCATGAAATTTCGTTGACTTCCAGTTTGTCAACTGTCAGAAA
>BCKF01000004.1:227667-304815 GCA_001600515.1 Yarrowia sp. JCM 30694 | reverse complement strand
TAGGAAACTCTAGAATCTCGGAATATGTATATCTAACGAGATATCACAGTAACAGTTTACAAAACTTCAAACGACGACAGCAGCATGAATATTGACGGAAACGCTTAGCAAACAGCATATTCAACATGCCCCGACCTTGTTTATACTATGGGGGTCACGTGATCGAGATCCAGTGATGTGCATATTTTTCGCCTTCCGTGGCCGAGTGGTAAACATCTGGCCTTAAACCTTAAATATTTTTAAATATTTCGAAAGCTCGTCGGTTCAATTCCCGTGGATGTGGATTTAATAAAATGATGAGCAAAGGAGGAATCCTCAAGCAACTTGTGACAAGGTTTTGTTAAGGAGTGTTTATATATCTGTATAATTTTTTCGAGGTGATTTGGCGGGTATATTAGCAGCATACTGGCTTCTCCAAAAGACCGGAGATAACCGGTGATAAGAGCTAGCACTCTCAAATGGGTTTGTTTTGGATCATTTCTTTTTCAGACTATATATACCAGTACGGAGTAATCCTATTACATCTAAATTTGACTCATTACCGCTACGAAATCTGTTTCTACCCTCACGCTGACTGCAATTCCCACCTGTAAATCATCCAATCAACAAATAATAAATTAAGTCTCCCACTCCTCAATCGACCAAATCTCCCGCAAAATCTCCTTCAGACCCTCATTCCTTATCAAGGCCATATCCGAGATCATATCAAGCAAGGGTGCATAATATCTGCAATACAGAACAGACAGTGTCCAAAATGATCTAAAACGTGCCACAAGAGCGTGGAAATTGACCTACAGTATATTGTGATGTCAAATAATAACATGAGCTATTAATATTGCCAATTATAAAAACTTTGTTTTTTTTTTCCTGTTTTTTTTTCAATTTTTTTTCAGTGTCAGGATTAACACGGAATTTTGCAAAACAACACTTCCTGAACAGATATTTACATATTTGAAGATGGATATACAGTCAATTGATCGGTCTGATTCACGTAAAGTTTTTGAAAATATAAAATCTCCTATTTTTACCCCAGTTTCATGAGACTAAAGTTTTGTAAATTTTTGATTTTTGGCATTTTTTGACAAAATCGCAGGTGGTCCCCCCCACAAGCCGAAAATCAGACTTTTTTGGTAAAAAAACAACTTTTTTTTTTCGGTCTGCAAATAGATTCCAACGTTGTAGCATGTCTCTGGAAGCACAATACGCTTTGTTTCACCTCCCTGCGATCTTTCCTTGTGGTGATAAGATCATATCAAGAAAGGGTGCATAATCTCTGCAATGCAAAACACTCGAAACAGGTGAAAGACGTTACAAAAGAGCGTGGAGATTGATCTACAGTATATTGAGATGTTAATGAACAATCTTATGTATTAATATTGCAGTTTATAAAAACTTTGTGTTTTTTTTTTCAATTTTTTTTTTTACTTTTTTTTTCAGCCTTGGCTAACAAGGATTTGTGCAAAACAACATATTCTGAAGTGTTATTAGCAAAGGTGAAGACGCATATAGAATCAATTGATCGTTTTAAGCCAGATAACGTTTTAAAAAAACCAAAACATGGGGTTTTTAGTCCAGTTTCATGTGACCAAAGTTTTAAGAAATTTGATTTTTGGCATTTTTTTGACAAAATCGCATGTGGTCCCCCCCACAAGCCGAAAATCTGACTTTTTTGAAAAAAAAAAACAACTTTTATTTTTGGTCGTTATTGCAGTTCCACACGTTATAGCACGCCTCTATAAGTACAATGCGCTTTGTTTCACTTTGTTACGGTCTCTCCTTGTTGTGTTACCGGCACTCATTCATAACAAGAAGCCTTTTTGAATATAATAATAACGAACATGAACACCGATAAAATGGTAAAAGTTGGTAATAACAAGGTGTTTACAAGATTTAAGATAGAAACACGTATCCTCCAACTGTAATTCACTAATTATAAGTTGAAGTCTTATTGCTCTGGCTTTCCTCCAGCGTATTTGGAGTTTTAATTGTTTGAGGATTAAACTAGTGTAATTAGTATTTTACGTAGTTGGTTGACAAACAGAATGGAACCTGCTTTTCGCCCTGGATATGGTGTTTTTATCTTCTCCTGCTGACTCTTGACTCAAAAATTGGGGATTCTTAAGAATAAATGCCCAAGCAGGTTGATCACCAAGTGTAGCCACCACGAAGAAATATTTGGACGGCTAGTAGCAATATCAAACTAGCAGTAGAGAACAAAAAGGGTGAAGCCAAACTGTCTCATCACATGATAGAAGACATACCAGATTGAAACAGAGGCTCAATGGACGAAATACCTCGAGATCTGAGACATGAGATTATTCAGGACAGTTTTTGATTGGAAAGGACTTGAAGGAGGCACGGGAGATACATCAGAACAAAACCAAGAAAATGAAAATGTTGAGGTAAGCGAGGGGGTTCAATATTTCAATGAGGATTATTTGTAGGATGCGTCTATAGTGAGATAAATTGAGTTTGATACAGGAGAAAACTGGTACCGCATAACTTCATTATATATGTAATAATTGTCCGAAAACAACTTTATCAGTATCATCCTAACAGCCTGATGTGTGTGGTTCCAGTGGCTAGCAACGTCATGCTCTGATCGATACTATTGAACAATTTATTGAATTAAATCAAAATAAATCGGATTAACGGAGTGAGACGTTTGTGGGGGCAAGTGGGCTTTAAAATGGACGTATATGAGGTGGTCTAACAGTTCTGAAGAGCATAGAGGAGATAGAGGATGTTTTGTGCTGGTTTCTGAGAGTTCACAAATTGGAAGTCAACGAAATTTGATGGGGCTCCATGGATATAACAAGAATATGCGTAAATATACCTTTCATATGTGTATTAGATCTGTCTAAACTTGTGAAATGATACACAACTGCGTAGCATAACGCTGAAGCTAGTTATAATTTATTTTAATTAATTCGTATTATTTTGATTTTATCAGAAAAATCAGAACAATCAAATTAAATAAAAATAATTCAGAGCGACAAAAATCAAAAATATTAGACATGTATGAACTGGTTAGACTCTCACACAACAGTTTTTTGGTTGAGAGGTTCATATCTGATGAGTATGGCTCTTTCCAAACCAGAATTATCCGATACTAAACCTCATATATCTTACTCTACAGGAATCCTATAAGTAAGAAATTTATACAAGTTTGCTCCTCTCGTCTCCCTCTTAAATTTTTTTTATTTTAATTTGTTTAGAATATCTACCCCGGTTCGTTCAGCCCCAATAATGTAATGAGTGATCGCATGTCTTGGAGTTTGAGATTTCTTCCCATTGAGCCCTCTATCAATTGGAAGAGTCTTCTAGCATCAATATTCAACATAGACTTAGCTATTTACAGACTTCCTATGCTGCTTAAATCGATTTTTTCAAGTCTACTTGGACAGCTAGTTTCTGTCCTAACAGAGCCCAGCTCAAAAAAATCATAACAGGAGTACTGGTATTAGCTCACAACTGGAATTCAAAGTTGTGAGTTGGTTCAGAGTGTTCAATAAAGTTTCAACTCGGTATAGCGTCATAGAGCAGGTACCATTGTGTTTGTCAAACGAAGACTTGTGATAAAAACATACTAATCTTCAAACCATCTCCAAATAACCAGTAGTAATACAGGAAGTGTGATACTTCTACGTGTTATTTCTTGAGATGTGGGGATTAAGCTGGTGGTTGTGGATTTCTTGTGGGACGTATTTCGAGTGAGATATGCTAGCTTTAGTAAACGAGAGATACCACAGCGCGCAACACTTTAGCATATGTGGAAGATTTTTCAAATATGGATAAATTAGTACCATCAGAACCGCCTGAAGAGTGTGAATCCAATGCGCAGCTCTAGAATCCTGTATTGTTTATATTCAGCGAGATATACTGAATTCAAGTTCAAACGACGACAACAACAGCAATAAGAACAAAATCACTTAGCGACCGCCATATTCGGCATCACACGATCTCAACGAACACGCCAATACCAATATCTCAACACCCCCAAAAATTCCTAGTTTGGGTCACCAAAACTTTAAAAAAAAATCGTGCAGAAACCCAATTAAACACAGAATAATTGGCACCATTGTATTCGTGGGGGAATAGGGATCACTTTCATATCAATTACTTTGTGTTTCATTTTTTAGAAATTTTTAACCCCTTGTAACATACCCAGGAAGACTGGCAGACTCATGAGATTTTAAGGTATTGTTTATTTTAGCTATGGGAACGTTGGGTAATTTTTCGGTTAAGATTGGGTGTATTTCAAGTAATATTCAAAAAAATTGGTCGCCTAAAATACAGCCAATCTTAACCAAAATATTTCCCAGTGCTCCCATAGCTTAAATGAACAATACCTTAAAAGCCCAAATCTCTACAATTAATCCTGGGTATGTTGGAAGGGGTTAAAGAATTGTAAAAAATGAAACAAAAAGAAATTGGTATAGAAGTGATCCTCGTTTCCCGACGAACCCAATGGTGCCAATTATTTTGCGTTTACTTGCTTTTCTGCACGATTTTTTTAAGGTTTCGGTGACCCAAACTAGGAATTTTGGACATGTTGAGATATTGGTATAGGGGTATTCGTTGAGGTCGTGTGATGCCGAATATGGTACTTACTAAGCTTCCTCGTGAGTATTGCTGTTGCTGTCGTCGTTTGAACTTGTTTGTGCCATATCTCGACGGCTAGACATTTTAAAGCATTCTAGTGTTGATCATTGGATTCGTCTGCCTCAGGCGATTCATATGATACTAATGAATCTATATTCGGGTATCTTTTACACACACAAACGTGTTGTTAGTTATGGTATCTCTCTTGTGCTAAATCCAACGTATCTCATTCTAAATGCATCGTACAAAAGACCTACAACTACAATTATATTCCTCCAGTACCAATAAATAGTACACAGGATTCTTAGACTTGTCATATTCTTCCTGGTTATTTGGAAATGGTTTGAAGATTAGTAATTTTGTATCAGAAGTCGTTGGTTGACAACCACGATGGTACCAGTTCTATGAAGAAATACTGAGCTGTAATTTCATTTGTTACTCAAAACTAACTCTTCTCTGTAGAATTCACTTTGATTTGAAGCTATGAGCTACGCCTATTATGATTTCTTTTGAGCTGTGATCTTGTGGGACAGAAACTACTTGTCCAAGTAGACTTCCAAAATCAATTTAAACAACATAAACCTCCTGAAATGGCTAAGTCATTGTTGACTTTTGATGCGAGAAGACTCTTCCAATTGGTAGAGGCACTCAATGGGAAAATATCTCAAACTCCAAGACATGCGATCACTCATTACATTATTAGGGCTGAACGAACCGGGGGAGATATTCTAAACAAATTAAAATAAATGAGATTGTAGATGAGGACGAGGGGAAAAACCCCGCAACAGTGGCTTACTTATAGGATTCCTGTAGAGTAAGGTATATGAGGTTTAGTATCGGAAAATTGTGGTTTGGAAAGAGCCATACTCATCAGATATGAACTTAATCAACAAAAAAATTGTTGACTGACTGTCTACTCAGTCCATAAATGTCTAATATTTTTGATTTTTGTCGCTCCGAATTATTTCTATTTAATTTGATTTTTCTGATTTTTCGGAAAAATCAAAATAAATCAAATTAATTAAAATAAATTATAGCTAGCTCCTAAGTTATCCTACAAAGGTGTAAATAATTTTGCAAGTTTAGTAAGATATAATACATATATGAAAGGTATATTTATGCATATAACTGTTATATCCATGAAGTTCCATCAAGTTTCGTTCATTTCTAATTCGTCAACTCTCAGAAATCAGCACAAAACATCCTCAAACCCAACTAAACTTTTTAGCACTGTTAAACCACCTCTTATACATCCATTTAAAACATATTTACAGCCCGTTTGCCCCCACAAACGTCACACTCCGTTAATCAGTTTACACTGATTTAAATCAAAAGATTGTTCAATAATATCAATCAGAATACGACGTTATTGGTATCATTCAAACCGTCTGAGGCGTAACATTCCAACCAGCAACTCTAGAAGTCTGCAGTATGAGTGCTTGATGAGATCAGAGACCTTCAATCACTCAGTACATTGTTGGGATTGATAACAGTGAAGGAGGTTTTACAGAGCAAGATAAAACACATTAAATTGTAGAGGGAGACGAGAGTAACAAAGCCGTATAAGTGTCTTCTTTGTAGACTGCTTGTAGAGTAATATATATTGAGTTTAGTAATCGAAAATACTGGAGCCATAACTCATCAGATATGGACTTAATCAACAAAAAAACTGTTGTTTGAGACTCTAACCAGTCCATAAATGTCTACTCTTTTTGATTTTTGTCGCTCTGAATTATTTTTATTTAATTTGATTTTTCTGATTTTTCGGAAAAAATCAAATTAAATACTAGATAATTAAAATAAATTATAACTAGCCTCTAACTACTCCCACAGAGTTGTATATCATTTCACAAGTTTAGACAGGTCTAATACACATATGAAAGGCATATGTACGTATATACCTGTTATATCCATGGATTCCCATCAAGTTTCGTTGATTTCCAATTCTTAAACTCTCAGAAACCAGCACAAAACATCCTCCAACTCCTCTACACTCTTCAACACTGTTAAACCACCTCTTGAACGTTCATTTAAAGCCCATTCAAAGCCCATTTGCCCCCACAAACTTCACATTTTACGCACATCGCTGAAAGCTGACTGTTTCAAGTACTGTACCGCACCGGTACGGGTGCGCTCATATATTCTCTTTACCAGTACCTCAATGGTCCCTTTCGTACGTTTTCCGACACATGTTCTGTATTTTACAACTGCAATCAGAGCTTCTAGCCCTCTTGTTTCGTCACAACAACGTTGTGTATGCTCATATTACTACATCCTATATCAATTTTAGTGTCAGCCGTGCTCTATGCACATGTGCTTAACCAGGGGGCAGAGAGGTCTGGTCAACGACCTCCTCGGCCTTCTTGACGTCGTCCTCCTCAGGGGTCTCCAGGGGAGTTCGGGGCAGGGCCATCATTCCGGATCGAGCCACCTCAAGAATACCGAAGGGCTTGAGCAGGTGCAGGAACGAGGTGACACGCTCGGGCTTGGCGCTCAGCTCGACAATGACGTTTCGCTCGGAGATATCGAGGACCTTACCGCCAAACTGGTGGGCCAGCTTGGTGACGGCGTCCAGGTACTGGTGCTTGTGTCGCAGTGCCTCAGAGACGGCGATCTTGTTGGGGTGGAAGTCAGTCTGCAGCTGAGCATCCTCGAACTCGTGACCGTGGTGGGTCAGGAGATCCTGGAAGTACTCGGGGCCGAGAATGGAGACTCGGGCAAGCAGAAGCTCTCGCTTGATGATGGAAGCGTTGGAGTAGTCCAGGACAGCCCAGACGGGGACAAGGTCCTCGATCTGTCGTCGGGCCTGCTCGATGACAGCATCCTGGCCTCGCAGCACAATGGTCATTCGAGACAGATCGTGCACCTCAGTGTTGCAGACAACCAGAGAGTCAATGTTGAAGCCTCGAGAAGCAAGGGTTCCGGCAACTCGGGACAGCACACCAGGCTCGTTCTGAACAAGACAGTTGAAAACGTGAGCCTTGATGGGAGCCTTGGAGGGCATGGGGGTCTCGTAGAGAATAGAGGAGACAGCGGTGTTGGCGTTCCATGCAGGAGTCTCAATAACAGGCAGCTTAGGCTGAGATCGGTTTCTGTGGAGCGTCTTGTACGCCAGGGCGGAGATGGACGAGTGTCGCACTCCCTTGGGCGCCAGAGCAGGAGCCACCAGTCGTTTTCCAAGCATTGTGTAGTGGTACAAACAGGTGTGGTGAGAAGTTGGGGAGAAAGCAAAGTTAAAAGGCGGTGGGAGTTAGAGTCATAACTTTAAAAGGGCGGGGTTTTGGACACTACAGGAGCAGGGTGACTAATTACTTGCCTGGGGTAAATACAAAGGCGGCTGTGTGTTGGTCACTATACGGGCCTAGTCGTGCCTTGTTTTCAGCGTTATCGTGTGGTGTCGTGTGGATGGATGGGTTGCGACAACTTTGACCGATACCGGGCTTGACCCATGCCATGTAGACATTACACAAGTCATGTGGTGCTCTACTACACAATCCATGTCGTTGACGTTACGGGTCGTGTGTAAATCGCTACATACACCATTTACTTTCCACAGATATCACATTGTTATCATAGAGTCGTTGTAGTGATCCAACCAATTACACTTGTAGGATTACATAATTTTTTCTAGGTTGCATCTGAAATTTCACCTCGGCTATCGACTTCAGAAATAGTACTGAATATGTGGCAGACGCCCGGTATTTAAACACACTCTAATCACTCTGTACTTTACTGTACAAGTACAGGTAACAGTATTTAATTTGTCGCGTTTGCTTTACCCTATAACCGATATCGGATCACGATAACGCTAAATCGCCATAATCTCGTGTTAGGAGGCAGATACGCGAAATAAAAGTTCACAAGCCGATCTAGAGTGCGAGAGTCACTCCACCTTCAAAATCCCTTGTTGGTTGCTCTAAAACTCCGCGCAGGATCAACGTTGCCGTTATCGGAGCATGTCTTACGCTGATCCCACTGTCGGCATTTCTAGGAACACAAAGACCCAAATGCATGTCCCAAATGCCGGCATAGGAAGTACAGTAGGAATGATTGCGATATTCGGGCTCTTGGCATTTGAAAATAGACCCAATGTGAGACATTGCCGTTATAATGTAGCAACAATGGCATGTTTGAGCTGTTTAGAAAAGTGGAGTGAGTTTGAATGTGCTTCCGAACAACTCATGGATGGGCTTGTTATCCTCATGTCTCTTAATTTTCGTTTCTGATCGATTCTTTCATGATCTTCTTTATGCCCCGATATCGGTCATGTATTTTATCATCCGACTTTATCCGAGCCATTTAAGGTTACTGTATTTTAGTTGGGATGTTGAAGTGGCTGCTGTTTCACCAAGTATTGCCATGCAGTTGAATTAAATCAAATCAAATCAAATCAGCTAAATTTGAATAAAATAAAACAAAACATACAAATGGACCCAAAGGTTATCCAAAAGAATCATTAGTGTTGAATCTAAGAATAAACCCGATATCATCACTTTAAATAGCTCATAACCTGCCGTGGAATGTAATTCATATTTACCAAGGAGTGGGCTGTTTCAAAGTTGAGCTATATAACTGCAACTTCAGAAAAAATTAGAATGGTATACTCACCATACTCTTTTCTTTATTATATATATCATTCTTGTGATATATTATATATGTTCATGTAGTGTTACTCGTCCCCCAAAATGTAGATACCAGGGTAGAGTCGCGTACTTTTGCGCTGTGCAAATAAAAACAAAATATCTGGACACCCAGAGTCTTTCTAAGGATTCTTATTTTCAGCTATCTCGTATATTTCTCCTTTTTGTTAATATTGACCTCGTTGTTCTGAGAACAACAAATTTTTAGCCCTTTATATACTTATGACACCATCAGTAGGACTCCCATGGACTTTGGAACCTCGTATCTATGCCTATCTAATTCATTTAATGAACTGCTCGACTCTCCCAGTTTCTCCTCGTTGTTGTCACTTGTACTCAACACCCTGAAACCAACTTGATTACTAACAATACCACCAGAGCTAGTATAAAGCCACAGTTCAGAGTAAGATAACAACGCTCCCTGATACGGGTAATGATTTACATTCCCCTCACCATCGTACAATACCTTGTCTTTTTTTTTGAGAATAATCAGAAACACTTCGGCACCCTCATCCAACATGTAAAAGTAAGATACAGAACGGTCTACTGTAGATAATTTCTGTTTATCCAGGGGCATTAGAGGCCATTTCTTAGATCATTTTTGAGAGAAGTGAGTTCTTGCTCTTTGATACGGTTGTTGTTGATATCTATAGATGAAATTATGGAGACAGTGCGAGGCATAATTTCGGGTATGCGGAGATGTGGTGACTTCGGAGGTTCAGTATCTTGAATAAACTACCCGTATGTGTATAACAAGTTAAATTGATAACCAATCCAATCGTCATTCATCTAAAAAACAGTAAATCACGTTCTCCGCACAAACCGTGGAAATTCAAGATTCAATCTGGGGTAACTGAGACGATCTCACTGCTAGTAGCGTTCTTGGAGCTACCGGGGCGCATTAGGCTGGCTTAAAAAGTGAAACAATCCTCTTCCAGACAAGCCAGACAGACTAAACAAAGGGTTGTTGGTTTTGGAAGCTTTCGGGGTCTTGTGACTGTCAAATTTGTTGCTACTTGAATACGTAGTTGACCCTTAGTCGGTAGGTGCTACCACGGGTCCTTAATTCTGTCCATTTTTGTAATGGGAGACTTAATACCACGAAAAAAGTCCTATTGACTTTCTTACTTTTCTAAGAGGGATTTATTCTTACTGTATTCTAACGGCTTGTGCGATAACTATCTGCTGATAAGCCACCTAATAATAGTCCACGGCGCTTAACTCCTCGGAGGAGAGTATCGTGGAGTTAAGTCGGTTTAGAAAATGCAATTAATTAGGCCCAATCTTCCGTGAAACAGGAGCTGTCCGCCTCTCGCTCTAGAATACAATACAATACACCAAGACAAGCTCTGAGACATTTGGGGTGCAGTGCCGATCCACACGCTAAACCCTGGTGACGTAGGCCACACAAGCCTCAAGGTGTAATAGGTGGGGCTTTTATGATAGATGCGTATTAGTGCCCCTGAGAGCCGTATTGAAGAGCAAGCGAGTTTTAGAGGTTTCACAAGAGACGCAAAAAAATGGAGATATGTCTGGAGCGGGAGGAAAGGCTGAGGACGCTGAGGACCTGAACGGCTGAGTCCTGACTTTCGATCTCGTGCATGACGGCAGGACTAGCCGGAGCCTAATACAGGAAAGTGTTCCACTCCAGTGGTTGTCTGGTGGTGTTACTTTCCTGTATGCGAGCACTCTAAGAGCTAATCGAGAAACAGAAAAACGTAGAATTTGCAGAAGGAGATGCTGTATCCACAGTGGAGTCTAGTGGAGCCGTTTCCTATCAGATTGATGTTGCAGAGGAACTGCGTACTAGAAGTTTGAGGGAAAAGCAGCAAAACGAAGAACGAGTGAAGGAGACAGTGGCACAAGAGCAAACATGAAGCACAAAGAGATAAAGGAATAAAGATCTTAGTGAAATGAGCTCTGCTAAGAAACTCACTCGGTTATTTGTGTAGTTATGGTACAAGCAAACTCCAATAATTTACTATCACCACAGCCCAGAATTAGGCGAATACGGTGTGACGTTTATGCATCGCGAGCCTTTTGCGTATAAGAATCCAACCACGTATAGAAATGAGACGTGCATGATGACAAGCCAGGGGGTTAAACTGGAAAAGGAAATGTTGGAAAAAGTTGAAATTTGTGGAAATTTTGTGGAAATTTCAAAAAATAGCTGGAATTTCGAAAATGGGCAAAATGAGATACTTGCTGGAATATTGGAAATTTCAGGTATCCCAATTGCTTTTTCATGTGTTTTGTTTTATTTGTTCATCTCGCGTTGAGTTTGAGACAGCAGGCACAATAGCTGCCTGTCACGCGTTCTGGCTGTTCTGTATTGTGCAACGATGCAGAATCTGCAAATGGGCTGTATGGAATTTCCTGGAACTGCTACCCTAACAGACTCAGCTTCAGACTCCAAGCTCGTTTACAGGGTTAAAACCCTCTCAACCCTCAACATGCCAATAATGTTAAGGTTGCTAAAGCTGAGTTCTTTCCTTGTACCGACCTTCTGGTAGCCGTTTGCCGGAGCTTGCTTTGACCGTTTGGGAAATAGATGGCCGAGTGAGGCGAGGCTGTGAGGTTTTTTCGTGTTTCTCATAAAATGATACCACAGCACGACTGGGCACAGCACGAGTAGGGGCACAAAGAATGGAGTTCGAAAATGGATTCCACGGAGATGAAGATGCAAATTCAGGGATCTGTATGACAAGCTTGTGGATTGGTGGATGCAAGCATAATCTATGGCTTCTAACTCCGAGATGCAGGTCCGGGAAACTTCGGAGCTGAGCTAGAAATGCACAGTGGGGGAGTAGAGTGGGTGGTGAGAAGTTGACTACTCATATATAGATCTGAGATGAAAATATGTCAGCTTTTTATGTCTGTTTGCGAAAGACTGAGACCATTTATTGCTCCTCTTTGTGTGCCAAGACCACGGCTCGTCCCGAACTGTCGTCTCTTGCAGGTGTACATACTTGTACATCCGTTAACTCCGTTGTTTAAAGAGTGGAGGGAGGAAGGCCAAACTTATCTCTACTTGTATACATTTTTACACGGCTTCTTAGGAGTCTGCTATACCCCATAATAGTTTGGCCTATAGGCATAGCAAAAGTTGGCTACTATACGGAACAGCTGTAATAAGACTCGCAGGAGATTAAAACTCAACCCTCCATGAGTGGCTCGTTGTTCTCAATCACATTCCCATTACGCGCTACACTTTTCGAAGTGGAGGGCTCTGGATCGGCTAGTATCCGAAACTTTACATGTGTCTCAACGATGCGCATGTGGGCTGCATCTCAAATACGTGATGGAGGCTGCAATGTGAGTCTAGCAAGTTCTGGGTTCACTTTTGCCGGGAAAAAGAGAGGTGTAGGGTTAGACGCTTGACCATCGCTTGTGCAGAGAATTTCCTCTTTTTTCCGTATTTTTTCGTATTTTTGCAGGCTTCTTTTTCGATCCCCAACCCTCTCCTAGGGTCTGGCCATCGGCTAGTGCGAACTCTCATACAAGGTTGACCTTGCGATTTTATACGGGCTATTATAATACGAATCATAGCACTGGCAGGACTACAGAAAAGAGGATTATGGAACTAATAGACAAATGAGGCCGTGCGGTTTGATTGCGAATTAATTTTGTATCAGTGGCCTATCATGTTTTGAGACTTCCTGGTGGGTCCGTCTATCTGGGTTGCTACTTGGCTGCGCCCTCTGAATGCACGCATTTTGTAAAAAAACTTCCTGATTTTGAGGGTTTGGGGGGCAAAAAGAAGCGGAACAGAGCAAGGAAAAATGGTAGAAATATGGCGATTTGATTGGGTGGTAGCTAAAGGGGTGCCCTAGTTTAATATAATTTTTCTGAGATTTATATGACTCTCGAAATGGTCTTGGAGCCCCACTTTCACCTTCTTCGTAGTCGGCCCTTTTCTGCCATGTGCTACTCGATCTCACATAATTAGGGCAAATGTAATCGATGTTTGAGCTGGCACACACACAGTTGGAGCCTGTTGCTGATCGACCCCCTCATGGAACCGGCAGCCTTGTGTCAATTAGGGCTCGCTCGGCAGACAACAAAGAACTCCCAGGAGGTGGATTTTGTATGATTGTGCTCGACGACTTCGTCTCAACTCCGGCTGATCTTCCGAATGCCATTATAGGAGCCATCGGGCATAGACACAGAGTTTGACACTATGTACAACAGTGGAGAGCATCACGAGTACGAATATGAGAGTTGGTGTTCATTCTGAGCAGTGTGTTTCACTACAGCAGCCGTCACTTCCGGCGTGTGGCATCTCATCGCTAACCTCTTGACCGAGCTTGACTTCCCTTGGGTTGTCTTGGTTTTGCTTCTTTCTGCGTTTTTGCCCTGGTTCTCAAGTTGCTTATTGCCGTGTAGCGTTTGACCCTCTTGACTTTTCTTTCTGCGGTCGTTGGGTTTGCTTGCCTTTTGCACAAAGACTAACCTAGAAATAGGTTTACCATATTTATACCCAGGGCCTCCTTTACTTCGCTCCAAGGCTGCCAAACGGACACAAGTTACGCTATTCTCGCACACTTTAGATTAGCTACACTTGGCCCATAACGATATCAACATACACACACACACATTCTCACATCGACTACACACACTGACACAACGACAGAATCTGCTCACAACACAGCATGTCTAGTAGAAACCACTACCGGACCAGTCGAAGTCCACAAAGAGACGACCGTCGGGACTCTCGCGACAGAGACTCTCGAGAACGACACAGAGAGCAGTCGCCTCAACGAGGCAGTGACAGACCAGCATCTTCACAGCCGTGGAACACGAGGCGGGACGGATGGGATGACAAACTCGACTCCCAATGGTGGCCTGGGGCCAGGGACAATCTGGCACGTTCGCCACGGTCACCACGCGACTTCCGGCGGCTCTCCGACTCTAGCCGCATGTCGGATTCGCGTATTGAGACGAGGCGGGCATCTCGTTCGCCTCGTCGGCACTCGCATCACGGGGCCCGGGACCACCAGTATCACTACCAGCCGCAGCAGCAGCGAGACACAGATGCCGTATCATGCGGATCTTCGTCGGGATCGCAGAAGCGCCCAAGGTCTCGAGTCAGCCGTTTTGACGCAGTGGACCCTGTGGCTGTCGCTACCTCAATCGCCGCTCAGATCAACGCCGGCCTGATGGCTCGGGACCTGGCATACCGCAAGCAGCAGACAGAGGCACGGCGCATGGATGAGGAGGATGAGGACTCACGCGACTCTTCGTCGTCGTCTGCATCCAAACTGTCTATGGGATCAGCGACAGATAACTCTGGCTACGACTCGCCACAGCCTGCCCCCAAGCGACAGCCGGTCAAGATGACGCCTCGGTGCGTCAAGAGCCCGGAGCCGTCGCCCGGTCATGTGGCAACAGTTACTGCCACGTCGGTGGAAGCTGAACCCACACACTTCACCCGAGACGTGGACATCAATGGCTTCCGAAGCAAGCATCTGCTGACCAAGTCGTCAACCCAGGCCGAGATTCAGGCGTCGACGGGCTGTTCGGTCACGTCACGTGGCCGTTTCATGGATAAGGGCGAGGTGCCCGATGGTGACGACAAACCCCTTCACTTGCATTTGGAGGGTCCTTCTACTGAGTCCATCGCGGCCGCCGTCAACAAGATCCAGTCCATCTTGCATCAGGACATGTATGACGACCACCGAAACCCCACGGGCTACTTCCGCAACGTTCAGGTTGTAAACAACTCCGGCTTGACTCCTTTTCAGCTGCGAGGATTGGTGGTGGGCCCCCAGGGACAGAACATTAAGCATATTCAGCAGGCGTCGGGATGCCGAATCCAAATCAAGGGTGTCGGCAGCCGTTACATGGAGGGAGAGGTGGAGGAGCAGGTGCCGCTCTATGTCAATGTCAGTGGCCAAGATGAGGCTAGCGTGGACATTGCCGAGCACCTGATCAGGGATCTCATGAGAGTGGTGGAAAGCAGCGCCCACAAGCGCTACCGGATGAGCAGCAAGTCCCGGTAAATGTGCTTGACCACTCTCCCACATCTGGCTTTTGGCCATCTGCATTTTTCCTTTTTTTACACTGTTCATCTGCTCATGCAACACTCCTTGCGTGTTTTCACGCTTGGGGTTTTCTGGCAACGGACCGATCCGTATATCAGTTATTTATTATTCTGCATCTTGTTGATTTTTGTCGACGCATCATACCTCAGGCTACCCCCAATCTTGCTCCTGCTTTCCTGTTTTCTTTTGCTCACATTTTCATTTTTTGCACCACCTACTAACCCTTCATGATTTTTTTCATATCATGCGCATGTTTTTTGTTTTCTGTTTTTGTTTTTTTTTTCGCATTACCCATCTAAATTATCTATTTACCCTCATGGTTATCCACATACTTCCAATTCCCTCGCATTGAGTCGATTGCACTCTCGTTAATCGACTATTTCCTGAAAATGATCCGCCACGTCGTCTCTCTTTTCTCCCTTGTTATCCTCGGCTCCGAAAACTTGGTGCCTAAAGCAACACCAGTCTTCGACCATCTTTCATTCCCGACTGGATCCTTCCGCAAGAACCTGGCATTTTCTTTTACCTCTTGCACACATCATACCGCCCGTGATGACTTCGCCAGTTGTTTTTTCTCACAACTTGTAGATCCGTAGAAGGGTCCGAGGTATCGTAGCTTCCATGCTACTGGTTCCACGTCTGCTGGTTACCAGTAGGCATTTTTTGCATTCTTTGCATTTTTCGTAGGTGATGTCGCTTCGTCGACTATCACACTCAGGTTGCTCACCAGAGCTTTGCCTTATCTATTCCCCCCTTTTTTGAGACCCCTCCAGGTCTCCCGCTTGCCAACCTCGAGTATCACTCGGTTGCGCAAATCCGCGAGTTACACTCTCCGCCTTCGCTAGTTTTTTTGATTTTTTTTACTATTTTATTCATTTTTTAATTTTTTTTCAATTTATTCAATCTTGGTCTTGTTTTTCTCTTCATCCTGTCTTCTTGAAGACGCTCCTTGGTGCTATATAGCTCGTCTTAATGTACTTCGTAAGCTGTAATGTAGAGGCCGTAGAGGTTTGTCGTATTAGAGGAGTATTATTTATTTGATTATTAACTGATGAATGGAATTGTGAATGTTTAACATCACTTGTAAAAGATGGTAAGTATTAATGAACTATAATTTTTAAGAAGCCTATGTTGAGCTGAACTGCAGTACCAGGTACTGTGTGCATTAGAGCACGGTATGTACAGTACTGTACTGTTGTCAGTATGGTATCGTAGCACCTCTTTGGCTACTAATTAGTACAGGCGGTTAGAATCTATTCTGTAAGGATAACAATTGATACAAGCCTGAAAAGTACACTGCAGCGAAGTGTATAAAGATAACCTAGAGGTAGCCATGCTGAGCCCCAGGACAGCATGTCACTGGCAGCTGGGGTACAGCTATCAATGATGGTGGTAGTTGGCGCTCTTCGCGTCCAACTCAGATAATCGCAAGTGGTCACTCGGAGCTCTGGCATGTCAAACAGTTCTAGACACGTGCACTTATGATGAGTACAGCTTGGCTGGATGTCAGGTAGGACTGGTAGCATGCCATCATGGATCAACACTCTGTAATATGAGATTGACCAGTATGCTTGGCTCAATGAGCTGATAACCAGCTTTCAATATCAAGATATTGCAGTTATGGAGCTATTATTGCGTGCTCTACCGCTGCCAAATCGTTCATCATCTCTTCAAGGCACCAACAGTCTTCTCAAGAGAGCCACTGATTCTAGGGGTAGACTGGCTCAGGACAACATTAGTCTCTTCGACCTTTTGTCGTAACGTGTTGCTGGCCAGCAGAATGTCGTTTAGCACCTTTTGCTGCGCGTCGCTGGAGTTGACCGTCAGAGCCTCCGCCTCTTTGAACCCATTTCGTGAGCTTTCCTTGACACAGAACGATATGTTCTTCGCCCACATGGTGTTGATGTCGAGAGTCAATGCGTGTTGGAGCTGCATGTCAACTGATTCACGTGAAATCAAACTCAAATTGGTTTGAAGTAAATCTTAACTAAAACTTCAACTAAAACGTTTGTAATATATATATTACGTCAAGCACTCAAGGGGGGATTCCAACACTTGTTTCACTACAATACCTAGTACTATACTCCCTCAATGTTCTCATTGCTATATTTTGGTTTATATTTGTACAGGTTCTTTGTTCCATAACCACTCCAGCTCTCAAACTTTGAACACGCAGCAACATCACCAAGCAGATCACATCCGAACACTCTACACTCAAACACCTTTGATTACTCACAGTCACATTACAACAAGTCATAGTGGTCCAACTCGATAAAAATAGTACCACAGATAACACCACAAACGACACGTGGCAATTGCACAGACTCAAAAACGCATACAAAAGTACCAAGTACACATTACACACAAACACACAGCTCACTACTGCCGCTCACAATGGACGCCCTGATTGAAACTTGTCTATCCCTCATTTCCCGCCTTCAACGGTTCGGCACACAATCTCTTGCATCACGTGACGTTCGACAAGAACTGGCCGACCTCATTCAAACTAAACTCCGTGATCTGGACTCGGAATTCGCCCGCTACAAGGCTACGTGTCCTCGTGACACAGAGTCGCAAATTGCGCTCGAGTCGTACTCGGAGCAAATCGCCAACCTGCGTGTACTGTACCGAAAGGCTCAGGTGACGAGCGCTAAAAATGTGGAAAAGTCGCTGCTCAAGGAACGCCAGCTGCTGTTTGAGGGACGTAAGGAGGTCAAGGAGGAGGCGAGCGAGAAGACGGTGCTGAACAAGTCACGTGATATCACTCAATCGCTGAAACGAGTCCACCAGCTGGCGTCGCAAAACGTGCTGCGTGGAGAACTGCATCTCGAGAGTCTGGACGAGTCATCACGAGACATGCAGCAGCTGCAGCAGAAGTACTCGACCTTTGACGTGCTTCTGGCGGGCTCCAAGAAACTGGTGCGACATCTGGAGCAGGCTGACAAGCAGGACAGAATTCTGATGATGGCATCAATGGGATTTTTGGGACTTGTGGTGGCGTGGATTCTATACCGACGAGTGTTGCGTCTGCCTCTCATGATTCTCACATGGCCTCTTCTCAAGCTGTTTGGTATTGTCCGAGGAAGTGGACCCAAGCTGCCCAAGAACCCTGCTGTTGATACTTTGGTTGATACGTTGGTGGACACATTGGTACAAGCTACACCTACAGTGGACACGCTGGTGGAAACCCTGGTGGAGACTCTGGTGGATACACTTGAGACGGCAGCATCGGTATCGTCAGTGGGTGATTTGGAGCTCGATATTCCGGTCGTCTCGGAACCTCTAGATGATACTCTGCCTGATAGTGGAGTTCCAGAGGAGTTTGAAATCGAGGAGAAGGATGAGGAGGAGGAGGAGGAGGAGGAGAGAGTCGTGCGAGATGAGTTGTAGGGTTGAGTCATCCCAGCATCATGTTGTTTGTCAATAATTATATATTTTATACAACCACAGTTGCCAGCTAATATAATATGTTATATAAAAATTCATTACTTTTATGTCAGTCGTATCACACTATGCTCTCCAATCCACCACCACCTCATCAGTTCTGAACCGCTGAGTGCACTGGGTGTCCTCCATCTTGGTCTCGTATCGCTGTCTCCATGCCAGCAATCCAGCATGGGCGATCATAATGCCGTTATCAATACAGAATCGCTCGTCGGTAGCGTACACTGATCCGTTTCGATCACGTGCCATGATTCCCATCATATCCTGAAGCCGTTCGTTGCAACCGACTCCTCCCACAATCAGCACCTGGTTGGAGTTGACATGTGCCATGGCTCGCTCAGTGATCTCAACGAGCATGGAAAAGAGCGTTTCTTGAAGCGAAAAACAGAGATCTTCAGCCGTCACCTTGTGGCCGTCCACCTCGAGATCTCCAGCCTGAAATCTCTTAGCCAGCGACTCCACAAACTGCAGCACTCCAGACATACTCAGATCCATACCCTTGACTGTGTAGGGCAAAGGAACGTACTTTTTGCCCTTTTTGGCGAGCTGCTCAATGTTGTAACCCGGAGAAGGTGCGTTGGGAATCTTGAGCACACGTGCGAATCGGTCCAAACAGTTTCCCACGGCAATATCCAAAGTCTCTCCGAAAATTCGATAACACTGCTTGGAGTAAGCAATCACCTGGGTGTTACCTCCAGAAACGTATAGAACCACGGGGTTGGTGGCTCCTGTGATTGTTCGGCCCATCTCAATATGTCCCACACAGTGGTTCACTCCGACAAGAGGAAGTCCCCACATTTGAGCAATAGTTCGTGCAGCGATCACCACACTCTGCAGAGGAGCACCCATACCGGGACCCTGGGTGAATGAGATGCAGCTCAGAGTAGTGGGGTCAGTCACCTTGGCCTCAGCAAGTGCCTGCTTGATCACTCGAACCACCCAGTTTCGATGGTGTCGAGCAGTGTCTCTAGGCAGAAACCCCTCGCCAGGAGGTGTGATGTAAGTGTCTCGGATATTCGAGAGGATGTCGGTGGTGAAACCGGTTTCGGAGTCGGGATCAGTCACTTCGTGCTTGATAACGCCCACGCCCAGCTTGTTGGCGCTGCCCTCCAGTCCCAAGCTCAGATAAGTCGTCATTTTGTCGTGTTGAGATGTGGTGATGGAAAATATCACTGCATGGTCAAATTGAGAAACTCAAACAAAAGTGAGCCGCACGGTGGGTGTACTATTAGTAATGATAGCAACCAAGAGTAAATGGGAGTATATATATATGGTCATTTGGATGGAATAAGCCTCTTTACAATTTTGTTCTTTATAAATTATCAAAAAAGTCATTTCACTGATGTTACAGGAATGTCGTTTTTTAAACAAAAATGTCAACTACTTGAAGTAAATATTGTTGGGATAGTTAGATTTCAAATACCTCCCTAAAATACTTAGATGTCTTCTAAACTACAGCTCAGTAACTTATTAATAACCACCACAGTCGTTTTACTCACTATCCTCGATTTTGGAGCTCTCACGTCAACTTAGCTAAGTCACATGACTACCACAACAATGTGGCTTAACTGTCAACTTCCCCACATGAATACTGTTACAAATATGACACACTTTGCCACAATTCTGAGTTTGGCTAAGTGTAGTTTGCTTATCTAATCCATCTCACAGGGAATGTTGCATAAACGAGTCAATTTTTGGGTCACGGGAAAAAGAAGATAACCAAATTGTTCCTCTTAGCTGACTCGACGATAATAAACGTATTCTAACTCTCAATCCCATCTCATCCATGTTCCGCATCTAATTGCCCGTTTTAGGATCACGTCACCCACTGTGCAGTTTACCTTATCATGCATGTGGCTTTTGGGATATTAAACAAGTATATAAATGGGGCTACAACAGAGGTAGAGAGGTGGTTGTTATTTTATCTAATAGTGGGCTACTCAATTACTTCCCTTCCAGACTCTCGAGTCTCTATCTCCATGATTCCTTCCACTACCCCTCTTTTCCGTTTTTCGGGTTCCGATAGTCAGTTTGATAACAACCTTATTTGTAATATTAGCAGTGCCGTTTATGTTTATATAAAGCCACCACCTCCTCGGTTCTCATTGGCGACTTGTGGCGAGACACAAAACACAACACCGACGTACAAAAACACACCTCATTCAATTGACACAAACACAACTCGACTGTACCATCACCACCATGTCTCTCCAAGATAAGTTCATTTCCGACCGTTCAAAGGTCCGGACTCATTCCCATTTCACCCTCAACAACACTGCGAAAACAGTCAAACCTCACGCCAGTCCCATCTTCATCTCCGGAGGTCTTCCCAACCCCATTGGTTTCCCCATTGATGAGATCACCGTCAACCTGACTACTAGTCCCAATCCTCGGCCTCGTTTTGTACCTGCTGCTACTCTTTTCTCCAAACCTCCTCTTGTCGAGTTTCCCGAGATTACCGAAAACAGCGCCAAACTGAGCCAGAACCTCAAGATTGTCAAGTTTGCGCAGTCAGCTGAACACGCCACTGAAGGTAACGGTGGTCAGCTGACTCTCGAACGAGCTCTTCAGTATGGAGAACAGGATGGACACCCGCAGCTCAAAAAGTTCATCAAGGCACTCACTAAACGACTCCATCCTCCAAAGCTCGATGAGAAGGACTGGGACGTTATTGTGACCAACGGAGGAGGAGACGGTATTCACAAGGCTGTGGATCTGCTCATCAACCCGGGAGATCACGTGCTTGTCGAAGAGTACTGTTTCTCGCCTTCTTTCGACAACATCAAGTCGGTCGGCGGTATTCTGGTCCCCATCAAGCTGGACTATGAGGAGGGTCTGGATGTTGAAGATCTGAAACGGATTCTCGAAAACTGGGACGAGGACAAACAGGGCCGAAAACCTCGTGTTCTGTACTCTGTTCCTTCAGGTCAGAACCCTTATGGTGTTTCTCAGTCGCTCGAGAGACGAAAGGCCATCTACGCTGAGCTCAAGAAGCACGGTATTGTCATCATTGAAGATGATCCCTATGGTGCTCTAGCCTACGAGTCGTACAACAAAGCCGACAGAGTGGCAGCTAACGGCAAGTCTGGTGAAACTCCCGATAAGAAGGCCCATGATGACAGTGTGGATGCCGAATCTCGAGAATCCAAGGTCTCCAAGGCCGATATTGAGGAGTACACTGCTCTTATTGCTCCTTCTTACCTCACCATTGATGATGCTGGTCTGGTTGTGCGTATTGACACCTTTTCAAAGGTGTTTTCACCTGGTCTTCGACTTGGATGGATGGTCAGTCACGTGAACTTCATTGAAAAGCTCTCACTTTACACCTCTCTATCCACCCGAGCTGCTTCTGGAGTCTCTCAGCTGCTAATCAACAACATTGCCCATGCCTGGGGTCTTGAGGGATGGCTCAAGTGGTGTCTGTTGCTCCGAAACCAGTATCTGGAGCGTCGAAACCACCTGCTGACTCAGCTGGACAAGCTTGACAAGTCCAAAATCAGCTACATCAACCCTGTTTGTGGTATGTTTGTGTCTGCTCTGATCCACTTTGACAAAATTGCTCCTTCGACTGCTGACGGAGTTACCCTTCCCTACCAGACTCGACTGGTGGAGCTTGGAATTGAGGAGGGTGTGCTGATTGTGTCTGGTTCAAACATGGCTGCCACAGATGAACTTCGTCAAACAGCCAAGTTTATCCGGCTCACTTTTGCCTATGAGGATCCTGATCTCCTTGACGAGGCCATTAAGCGACTTGGAAAGGCTGTTGACCGGCTTTTCGAGGAAGGTGAGATTAAGCAGTGATGATATAAATTTATTTTAATCTATTAGACACGTCCAGTACACAACAATACAAAAATTGGGTGTATAATATTAACCCTGCGGGACTACAGTACCAGGTACGAAGTAGTTCATTAGAATCGCACAATTGGGGTCGTCATTTTGGTATCAAATAAGGTGCTTAAAGTGGTCCGTGTTAACGTGTTTTTACAGACCAGTAGGAGAAGGTACAATGTTGTAATTGCGACTTTGTAACTTGGTATGCTTAGAGAAATGATTATGATAACTCCAGCATTACTGTTGGAGGGATACATCACATGATATGTATCTCACCCCAGACAGTCAGTACCGGTATACCTCTGACATGTATCCTATCACAAGTGTGTCTTAAGAGCAACTGAAGAATTGAAAGCAAGCAGAAGTTGTTCGCCAAAAGGAAACCTCTTGGCGTTTCACATAGTTAACTTTCGCTATGGTGAAGACTTCATCTGGCTTGGCGATGATTGAGAGCAATATAAGTGGACGTCACGGGTTTGTATTGTTTTGTCGATTGAATGAAATGAGCACTCCTTAGAAGCAAGATGTTTACTTCACGCTTGTGCAGATAATAATATTCAATGATCTATTGAAGTAAAAATACAGTTGCACGATAGTACAAGTTGAACAATCAGAACTACACTGTTTGGGTTATAACCCTGTTTTATGGTCGCATTATCTCGCTTCGCTCGCTAATGCTCCGCTCGCTAATGCTGCTAATATATATCATCTATTCATATCTATACAGTTGTACAAGTACAGTACACTCGAGGTGTGTTTGGCATACAGTTTGCTCAATTTCCATCCCACCGGAACAAAAATTGTACTGTTGGAATTGTTAGGATCTCCTTGGTCGTTCGAGGCTTAAACTCGACAGTTGGAAATGCTAAACACCAGAATATCACTAGCGCCCTCCCGCTTGAGCTCGTCCATGATCTGGGCAATCTTCTTCTTCTCGGCCATGGAGGAAACGGCGCACCATCCCTCATCGTCCAGAGGAGACACGGTGGCGGCTCTTCGGCCAGGAGTGATCTTGAGAAGAGCGTCCAGCTTGTCTCGAGGAGCGTTGTAGTTGCACAGAACGTACTTGTTGGCGGCCAGCACACCCTCGATTCGGCTCTTGATCATCTGCACCAGCTCGGGGTGAGAAGGGTGCTTGGACACAATCAGAGAGGCGGAAGTCTCGAGAACGGTGGCAATGGGCTTAAGACCAGCAGCTCGCATGGTCTCTCCACTCTCGACGAGATCGACGATACCGTCGGCAACTCCGAGAGCACAAGCGGCCTCCACAGAGCCTCCCACAAACTTGATGTTGGTGGTGATGTCACTGACAGGAACACCCTCGAGTTCGGCAAAGTACTCCTCAGCCAGAGAAGTGAAGGAAGTGACGATGCTCTTTCCAATGAGCTGCTTGGCGTCAGTGTAGGGGCCCTTTTCGGGGACCTGGACCTGCAGTTTGCACGATCCAAAACCCAGATCAAGGGCGTTCTCAACATCCATCTTGGCCTCTCTCACCTGATCAATGCCGGTGATTCCGAGCGCAACTCGACCCTCACCCACAAATCGGGGAATGTCGGCAGCAGGCAAAAACACAAGAGCCAGAGGCAAGTTGGTGGACAAAGCAATGTCCAGACGGTTGTGTCTGTGGAACTGGATATCGGAGCCCTTGAGCAGCTCCACGGCCTTTTCATACAGTCGGCCCTTCTTGGGGACGGCGAAAAGCAGCCGGTCGTTGAGGTTGTTGACGAGATCCATGATTTTGTGTGGTTGTGTGGTAGTGTGTCGGGAATAGTGTGATCTGAAAAACTAGTTATATGTAGTGACTCATGCAGCACTAAAACAAGGTTTGAGTAGTGCCGGAGGCAATAACACCGAACGGGCTAATTATGGGGGCTGTAATAATTTTGAAGACATTTTTGGAATCCCCTGGTCGCTGGGAATCCATTGGTACTATTGGTTTTCACATTAGTCATCATTTGCGCCGCGCACACGAGCACAAATATGGTTACATAATGACACTTTAGCCCACGTTGACTTTGGATCCCGTTGAGTGGATAACGGGCTCGGGGGCGAAATTTGCAAATCCGGAGAAATGGAAAATGTGATTATGTAATCAGAGTCTCCCAGAGTCGCTGAATCACGTGACGTGCTCCATTTTCCGCTCTGACTAATACTCCTTCTTCAGTAGCCTCCTAAACTCTTGCCACGTTGGGACATCCGGCGGACGATCCATTTCCGGATAACGACCCACCCACGTGTATGTCACGTGCTAGGGGGGAGAAAATGGTACCGTTCGACTCGAAATCACGTGACGATTACGCTGGTAGTTCTGGAAATTTTGTAGCGCCTCTCCTTCACGTGTTTCCTTGGGCTTACTCAAGGGCTACTTTATGTGAGCAAATTAAGGCGTGTTTGAGGGCATACGGTAGAATAGTCACGTGATCCGGTTTCAGATCAAATCACGCTTACCACACGTCTCTGAGTGCATAGCTTTCGGAGTTTATGCATGTTACCTGGGTGTTGGGTTAGTTGAAGTCAACTAAATAAGGGTAGCTAGATGATCTTCCAGGCGTGGTACAGTAAAAATGAGCTTATCAGGAGCACCACCAGTGTCTGCACATTCGTTATCTGTAATAATATCAACAGTGTGCAATAAAACTCCCTCAAAATTGCATTCTCCGTGGAAACATTACTTACTAAATTAACCTTCATTTCAACTACTCCCAACTGGAGAATGACTAAGGTGAACTACTTGTACAAGCGTGTGTGGTATATATTGTAGTGAATTTACACTCTGCCAGTGTCGATATATACGTTTTGGGGTGGTTTGAGAATAATATTTTACTTACTAAGCGCATATATCACGCATCATGTTTTGATACAAGCACCGAAGAGCGTCATGTTCCCAACACCGGGTAACATTGTACCTGAGGTCGAGTGTTTACTAAGCAGTGTGTATATAGTAGATATGGTCACGTGATATACGGTGTCTGTGTAACCAGGCCTTTCCTTTTGTAGCCCGTGTCGGAATGCATCGTATAGTCGATTTATCATATATCAATGCACATTGAGATGAGCCAGTTATGCATACTGATCTGGGTGTAGATATTGAGATGGGTGGAGAGTCACGTGACTGAAAAGTTGTCGGAGAGGCTTGGCACGTGATCAAGACGAAATATAGAGACGAGAAAAGTCACGCGACGTTACCTTTAACCCCGTACCTACGTTTTCCAGTGTGTTGATGATTACATAACCAAAACACCACTCAGGCACCGTACACGTGACTAAACTTAATGGACGTGAAATGGTGTTCGAAACTACGTCATAACGGTGCGAATGAGACCACATAGACGTTGGTAGCATTATCACATCAGCAGATATGCTCAGATTACAAAACATACGTATTTTGGTCCTCACGGGTCCAATAGACGAGCAAATGGAAATTCAACAGTGAAAGACTGACGAAGCAGGCCACTTAACGTGACAGTTTGTTTGAATATTTTCTACGTCATTTATTAGAATTATCAGATGATTTTCAAGAATGAAACAAATCAAAATAATTCAAAAGTCACGATATACTAATGATTTTTTCACAAAAATAGAACATACAAACACCCCAAATTTCAATAGCACACCTCCATAATCACAATTTTTTTTTCTATTTTTTCTATTTTTCTATTTTTCCCGTCTTGCACCAGTGGCTTTTTATTTCAAGGCCGCTTAGTAACCAACCTCCCAACTTTAACCTCTACCAACACGTGATGTGACTGCTATCCCGATTAGTCTACCTCCCCCAATGCGGCAGCCAACCCTATTCCACCCCACTCTCCCAGCCAAACCTCTTTGGCAAAGTAAATCGTGGTTCTTGACTTTTACGAAAAACAGCACAACACATACAAAAATGGTGAGTTATTGTGTGGCGAGAGAATGGGCGCGAGATACGCCGAGCCAGCAGCGACAACGGGTTTGCGACGGGTATTTTCAGTGATGGATGATGATGAACGGCTGAGTGATTTGTGCAATTTCGACAGTGTGAAAACGGCACAGAACGACACACTCAAACAGACACAAACAACGTATACAGACACAAAGAGCGGGATGGAAGGGTGGATGGGTAGTGGGTGAACGAGGGTGAGCAGTGAACGGCTTTTCGTCGAGTTGCCACTTTTGACCCACGACATTTTTCATGTCATGCCCACGACAGTGGCGGTGTAACTCACGACATTCAGAGTGTCGTGCCTATGACATTTGCTGTGTTGTGCCCACGACATAACCAGTGTCGTTCCCACGACATCCGCTCTGTCGTGCCCATCACATTTGCCATGTCGTACCCACGACACTCCCCGTGTCATACCCACAACACCCACCATGTCGTTCCATCACTGAGTAACCCACCACATGTCGCTACCTCTGTGAAACCACTACACACCACATACTAACCCCAGGATAACTCTAAAGCCGCTCCCGTCAAGCTCGCCAAGGTCGTCAAGGTCCTCGGCCGAACCGGATCTCGAGGTGGTGTCACCCAGGTCCGAGTCGAGTTCATCGATGACGAGTCCCGATCTATTGTCCGAAACGTCAAGGGCCCCGTCCGAGAGAACGACATTCTCTGCCTCATGGAGTCTGAGCGTGAGGCTCGACGACTCCGATAAGTCATTTTTTTGATTTATCGCCCAAAAAACCATATGTATTAATCGTACAATTTGCTGTAAACGAGTGTCGTAGTATTAGTAGCTGTGCGTAAGGTGTATTTCTGGAGTTTTCAAGGTCGTGTGAATTTTCTGGGATTTATTTGAGTTGATTTGAAGAAATAATGGTGAAAATAAAATTTTATTCAGAGAAAATAAATAAGGTATTATTTCAAGATAAAATCAAGAAAATATTGAAATATTCACCAAAAATCATACGGGTGTTTGATGGAAACTAGAGTCATATAAAGATGATCATCAGAGTGTGTATAACAGATTGATACGTATTCGAACAGTGAAAATTGAGCCAAAGAAAAGTTATCCACTCATAACCTCTGAGACAGCAGTATACACACTCTTAGTAGGTGTTACAAAAGAGGAAGCTAGTATCATGCTACAAACTGAAACAAGAACAAACCAAATTTACTGCAACTGGTACTTATTCAGCTCAAATCACCATACAAGTCCTTGTAGCTTACATAAGTATCTTTCCACTTACTCAGCAAAGTTTTCAAGGGTGTATGAACAAGACTAGCACTGCCAATATCTCACTCTACATTCTCCTATCTAACATGAGCTGACAGCTATCATGAAACAGTAGCTTACTAAATGCACCTACCGGGGTACATACCCCTTGAAACAGGGGTGTCGGCCAAGGCATCACATTCCAGATGTAGTCACTACAGACCGTGTGTGGTCACTACAGAGGGACTGTGGTGACCATATGGGCACAGTGGTGACTACAGACTGAATGTGGCCACCTCATAGTTGATGTTGCCACCACAGCCATTATCATCTTACAACCAGCCTGTTGCCACCTGACCAACCACACTGACCATGTCGTGACCACCACACTGACCATGTCATGACCACCACACAACCAGTGTAGTGACCACCACAACGACCACACTACCCCACTGCAAACTCTAACGCCACTCTGTTCACGCCCAGCTTGCTCTTTTGGTGTAGTGCATACCCGCGCCTATCTTGCATGTCTGCTGCATCTAGCCGGATCTTCGTCTAGCTATAACGTAAACCTTGCTTTGTCTAATACAGAGGCAGTTATTACTCAGATCAAGTGAGATGTAGGTTGTCATGATAGGCTAAGCTCCGAGTATGTTGCTGTATACTAAAGACAAGAACTACAGTTTCATATTGACCACATTTTGTACAGCTTGTCCTCAAACATTGTCTTACAGAGGAATACAACCATACTGTAAGCTAATCACTCTTATCAGAGTATGTTATCCAGTCAACCAAGTCATTGACTCATTGTTTGGTGTTCATGTCAGTTACTGCTACTTTTCGACCTTTCATACACAGCTGTTTGGAAGGTTCTCAATGGTACAGTTATACATTCACTTCAACCACCACCCCTTCTGTAACATCTATAACGATACCATTAATGATCTATATAAATAAGGGCCTGGACAACAGGCTATGCTGACCGGCCACATGTCTGGATTGTGAGAATAATCAAAAGGCGAAACACGAGCTTGCGAGTGTTGAGCTAAGTGAGGTGAGCGAACATAAGCGCCCTTGTATAACCTCACTATATCACTACAGCTACGCGATTACTGCTCGCTACTTCGCGCCTGCTCAGCAGCTCTCTCTGCAGACTCTCCCTCTCGCTTCCAAAACCGCAGCAGCAGGTTTCCGTACCGCTGCAGCACCTCGAGAGGAATCATGAGGTGAAAGTCCGTCAGCAGCAGAAACTGCAGCTCCAAATGATTCAGCTCCTCCACGGGCAGACCTCCCACCTTGGCGTACCGCGAGTTCTTGTAAAACACGTCGGAGAAGAACTTGGAGCTCACAGTGATGCCCGCAATGATCAGCCGATGGATGTTGTAACTGTCCATGACAAACAGCTGTGTGGCGGGGATGTCCGATGGAGGCGGCACCTGTTTCGCCAGCAACGACGACGCAGTGCTGCTGGTGCCGTCTGCAGCTGCATGCGCGCCTGTAAACTCGCCTGCATTGGCCCGCTTGGCAATGCGGTCAAAATACACCAGCAGCGACAAAAACACCTCGTTGGTCGTAGGACAGTACTTGAGGATTCGCAGCAGGTACGAGTGCAGCGAGATGGCGGGGATGTTTCGCCCGTGGAACGCCAGCACGTTGGCAGTAAACTTGTTGGACACGTAGTTCTGCGACGCGTGGTGGTAGTGGTGGGGATGCAGCGAGTCGTTGGCCTCAATGATCTTCTGCAGCAGCGCCGTCAGCATGAGCAGCAGGTCGTTGACGGGGTAGTTGGCAATGTCGAGGTGCACGTCGTCTTCGTTTTCCGTCACGGGAACAGACACGTTGCCTATGCTGTCCATGACATTGTGTCCCGGGGGAACTGCCGCTGGATCAGTTGACACCTTGTCCACAGCGTCGTTAGTCACCGACTTGTCGTTAGCATCATTGGTAGCAGGTTCCTTCTGCTTGTCGTCAGTGTCGTTAGATGCAGCGGCCTCGGCGGCGTTAGATGCAGCATCTGATGCAGCCGTCTCGCCGCTGCTGCTCACCTTGACCTTCTTATCGTCGTGTCCCTCCTTGCCGTCGTCAATCTGCTGCATGCGTCCCGACGACGGCTTTCTGCGTGCAAACAGCGATTTCTCTCCGGTCGAGTCTCGCCGCGACGACGGAGCAGTCGTGTATCCACTGTACGACGCCGCAGTGTCGCTTCCCGCGTCCGAGAAGCCGCCGTACGACGTGCCCGCCACGCCGCTGTCGATGCTGCCGGTCTTGCTGTTGTTGCCGCTGTTGCTCGCGCTGCCAGCCAGCTTGGACGTCAGATTCGACGTCCGCACCGTGGGCGCAAACTCCACGGCCTCGCCAAAACTGCTGCTGCGCCAGTGCGCGGGGGCATCAATGTTTGGCGAGTGCGCCTGTCCCTCGGGCGAGTGGTCCGGCTCAAACGTCTGTGTCGCAAACGACGTGAGTCGCGATCCGGACACGGTGGGCGGCTGCACAAACGACTGGTACGACGACGTGCGCTGCTGCTGGATGGCGGAGGTCAGCGACGACGGGAAGAAGCCCGTTTGCACTGATGCCGCGGCGCCCGAGTTGGACGGAGGCGGTGCGGCAAACGAAGACGATGCCGCAAAGGAGTTTGTGAACGACCCCGGGGCGTTGAACGAGCCCGCAAACGCGCTGGAGGCGACGCCGGACTTGTACGACGACGACACGGAGCTGGGCTCGTTGTAGGCGCCCATGCCCGTCTGTCGGGTCGAGCTGGACGGGCTGAAGAAGGCGGAATTGGAGGGTGTGGCGGCGTTGGCGGCATTGGGGGCATTGGAGGCATCATTGGTGGGGATGCCAATGCCGGAGTAGGATGCGGGGGCGTGGTCGTAATCCACAGACTCGTCCGAGTCCGAGTACCCCTGGCCCTCGACCATTTCCACGTCTGACATGTTGTGTTGTGTTGTCGTCGAGTGTGTAAGAGGCAGCGGCACATGCACCATTGGGACATATGCACTGCGTGTGCAAGTGGAGTGGAGAAGGGGAGGAGAATATATATAGACGTGTGTTTGTGTCTGTGTCACTTAGGGAGGTGACACAAACGGAATATTTTATATATAAATGGCAATTATCAGGTAGTATCTTGTGTATGTGTCGTATACACACTGTAAGGTAGACAGCTCCTCGGCTACTGACTAACCGAATCATACCGCAGAGCCAATGTAGTCACGACACGGACAGTGTGGTAACGACATGGCTATTGTAATACCCACTACACTGTCCTTGTAATTCCCACGACACTGTCCATGTAGTCACCACATTGTCCATGTAGTCACCACACTGGTTATGTAATGACCACAACAGTTATGTGGTACGGCGGCAAAAATTACGTCATCGGGATTTCTCAGTCTACACTCTACCAACTGGCCAGACGACCACCTACCACCTGGTCACACGTATATCTCTCATTCTGGCACACTCGTGTTTTTTGTGTTGCACAGAACACATGTTCTGCCGAGAGCTGTGATTCGTTGGATTACGATGGAGTTTCTGATTAGTAAGCCAAATTGGATTTTGAAAGCAGTAGAATGCTCGCGGGAACGTGACGAGGAAGATGCCGTTTCCGGATTTGTGATTGGACTATTATGAAGCCACATAATGGACCCGTTCGGTAAAAAAAWAAMCTCCCCGCCGTTGGAATCTTAACTAAGATAGACACAGGAACGTCATAAAGATAGCAAGAAAGCAAGGAGCGTGTGGAAACGTGGTTGATCACGTGATAGCAGAGATGGATGGTATGCTGGAATGAGGGAGGCGTGGGGAGGTGGAATTGAGAGTTTAAGGGTTGTTGGGGAAGAAAAGAACGGCGATTTAGATGGGCAGTAGGGTTAGGGGACAATTAAGGGTATGGGTAGAATGAGGTTGACGAGAGGTATCGTTTGGTACACGTTGATTTGTGGTGGGATCAGTATTGCAGGAGAGATGTGAGATTTGGTTTTGTAAGTAGAGTTTAAGAAAGCAGGTGAGTATTTTGTTGATGGGGGTGAAGAAGTAGACGCTATTTGAGGTTTTAATGATTTTGAACATTTTATTCGTGTTCTTCAGAGTGCTGTGATTCTATTACATATTTTATTTTATTTCTACCACTTCTACCCAAATTAATATCAATTAAACAAAATTTATTTGGGTAATTTCTAATCTGATTCTTTCTCTGCTGATTGGTTTTTCATGATGATACTGCAATTTACCCAAAAATAACGCTGGAAATTATCTGACTAAACCAGCTTGCTCGAGGCACCTTGGGGATCATTTTAGCAGATTAAAATTGACGCATTTATTTTTATTGGCTCTGCGGATCAATATTGCGGCTAAATGCGGCCGAATATGTAAACTCAATTGAAATTAATTTAAGATGAATTTTGAAATTAATGTGAAAATTGCTGAGAAAAATAAAAAAATATTTGAAAAATATTCGAATAAACAAAAACATGAGAATGATTCGTGGAAGCCTTAAGTTGCATATATTTCTCTCTAGATCCACGTTTTACTAAAACTTAACAAATACACTTCTAAAGCAACCATGCAGGGATACTATTTAGTTAGATAGCTGAAAGCATTATAACTACCCCAAAACACTTCCAAAATGGAATATAAAAACACCACCATATTCGTATTCTTCCTCATTTTCATAATGCACCTCAATAACTCCCAAAACTAGCTCCAATAATTCTGTAAAGACCACCCCAAAAGGTTGCTCCCATTGGCCAGGAAATGGCGCCACTGTGGCTAAAACAGACTCTACCTGCATACAAGACGCACCTCGCCACACCTATTTTACATCACCACCATACAGCTCTTGCACCACTCCACAAACCACACAAAAAACACATCATGTCTCGAGCAGCAAAACTGACATTTGGAATCACCACCGCCCTAACCGTTGGCATCATCACATATGTGCACTTTGACCAAAAGTGGGCCCAGGAGGCTCTTCGACAGGGTCCCATTAATGATATGGAGCGAGTTCGACAGCATCGAGAAGACAAGGCTCGAAGATTTGAAGCTATGAATGATGAGGAGAAGACGGAGTTTCTGCGAAAGGAAAAGGTGCGAAAGGAGCTACTGGCAGAGCACGATATGCAGCTCAAGTTGAAGGAGCAGTATGAAAAGGTCCAGCCGTTGAGTAAGAGCAGCTAGAGGAAGGGGGGAATTGTACATAGTAATTGATATCTGACACGAGCAAGTCATGGCGGAGCCATGGCTGCGAGTAGTTACATCGTGGATGTGGTGGGCACGACATGGGGAGTGTAGTGGGCATGACATGGGGGATGTAATGACTACATGCCCTCTGTGGTGACTACATGGGCTATGTAATGGGGACTACATTGGGGGTGTAATGGGAACAACATTGGGGGTGTTGTGGGCATGACATTGGTGGTGTAATGGGCACCACAATGGCTACGTAATGGTGTGATCTTGATCCCTAGTGAGATCAATGCCAATAAGGAATGGCTCTCCTTAATAACGTACCGTACCAGTAGTTGTAGAACGCTGCTACCTCTACTTGTATCTTGTATAGGCCACACAATGACAGTGTTGATGGTTCGTTTCTGATAGCCCGAGTTAGATGTGGGGTGACATGAATCATGTAAGATCACAACGGCTGTGTAGTGGGCATCACAGAGGTTGTGTAGTCACCACAAGGGGAGTGTCACGAACCTGTGATTATTCTTTGCGTGAACGCTCTCTTATGAGATGAACAAGAGCCACGATCTGATACCACTCTTTTCAACTATCATTTTCTCAGCTTGTGCTGTTCCCAATTTTTGTTAGGCTTTGACAACCAAACATACACTTCAAACATAACTCCTTATAACCTCCTGATAATATCCCAAACTCTTTCTAAAGCCACTCATTCGAATCGCCTGAATCTGCTGAACATTTTGGCTTCTTTAGATTTCCTGTAAAGTGACTGCCCATCGAACTACAAGGTAAAACGTGCAATATTCATCAGAAAGCTTAATAAAAGTGGCAAACGAATACCTGTGCAATTACACACATCACGGAATATATTACAAGCTCCCAATATATTCTATTCTTCTGTTCCCATATTGTCTTAATGGTCACATGACTCTGCCATTAACGTTTGTCTGTTCGCTAACAAAATAACCTTTTTGTTTCGTCCCAACGTCACATGACTTTTCCCGATTGGGACAACAGTCACAGACTCTGCTCTCCCAAGCCCGGCAAACATTTGCAGGTGCATCACTTTTCACTCTCACGAACCGTCGACACACCACAGCAACAATGGCCCAGCGAGTTACTTACCGACGACGAAACGGATGTATGTATCGAACAAGCGTGTCTCCCGAGTGACGGTGAACACGAACCCACGACATTTGACTTGTGATGAGAGGTGGACAGGACAGAGCAGGAAGTGGTTATGAGCACAGAGGTTTTGTGATTTGTGCACAGAGCTGGACGGGGGAGTGCACAGACGAGGGTGCAGTGTGACGTGTTTGTTTTGTTTGTGTTTGTGCAGGTCTAGAGATGGATTTTTCACAGCACAGATAGAGCAGAGAGTATAAGAAGGTGAGGAAGGCCTTCTTAAACTGGGACACAGCTCATAACCACGACCAGAGGAAGAGCAGGGATTTGACGTGGCTGAAGAGCCATATCAGGTTTCTGTTTTTTGAGGTTCTGTACCTTTGGCGGAATCTGTGTTTGTATCTTTAGTGACACAAACACAGAGCTCCACTGACTCACTGACTCACAAGTCAGTCAAACGCTGCTTCGCAGCATTTGTAACTTATCACTAACTCAGACAACACCCGATCCAACCGAGTCAAGATCATCAAGACTCCCGGTGGAAACCTCCGATACCTGCACATCAAGAAGGCTGCCGGCCGACCCAAGTGCGGAGAGTGCGGCATTGCCCTTGCCGGTATCCCCACCCTTCGAGCCCGAGAGCTTGCCACCGTGTCTCGACCCACCAAGACCGTCCAGCGAGCTTACGGAGGATCTCTGTGCGCCAACTGTGTCAAGGACCGAGTTGTCCGAGCCTTCCTGATCGAGGAGCAGAAGATTGTCAAGACTGTGCTCAAGGAGACCAGCAAATAAGCATTTCGTTAGAGTGTAAAAAATTTATTGTAAATCAGCCAAGCTAGTAGTATGAGCGTAGCGAATACTACGGCACTTGTATCATAAGACTTGTATCAAACGACTTTGTATCATTTTGTCAGTGATTCTATGCTGTATTGTTGTCTCATTACAGTGCTCTCAACGTTGAACTATTTTTGTCACCTTAATTTTGTGGAATTTTGTTGCGTGCAATTTTTTCCCACCTCGAAACTCTGAACAAATCAGGGTTGCAGGTGGGACCTGAGACAAGGAGTGGAATACGAGAAAAACGAGTGTTTGGGAAATGGTGGATGTTATCAGGTAGGTGTATTAGTGGCAACATAGCTGTTTATGAGGGAGGGTGCTGTACTTCCATATGTTCGTTCTGATGTGCCCTTGTAATTAACTCATCTCGTATTGGGTGAGGCTGTGATGTGTCAGAGTTTGTCTTTGTTGATAGACAGCTTGACGAAGAGAGTGGAGCTATAGCGGGTGTTGTTCTCTGCTATATGAGCTGATTAACAGTATGGTACCGGTAACGATGTTGAAGTGCTTAAGAAACCACCCTTACTAGCTACCTGTGCAAAAGGTTGTCCCTTAGCTGATGGGTGTTCTCTCAGAGAGCTAATAGATAAGTAAAGTCATACTGTAGATATGGGAGAAGTTGTACCAGGTACGGGTAATCCTTGGGTGTCAGAAGTAATCCAAGAGTCTTGTTTGATACAAACAATAATAAGAACCCTGACATAGCTATGTCCTGTTGACAGCTTGACGTCCTGAAGGGGACTATGAAGTGAGCAAATGAGTGGGTATCAATACAAGGAACCTCAAGTCCCCCAATACCCCTGACATACTCTAGTATCAGTTAGAATAGACAGCCTCCCTTAGCTACAAGTAGAGCACATTAGTAATACATGTCTCACTGCCCTATCATGTCTGCAACTGAGGCAGCTTAGGAGTAAATCGAGTCAATGAAAACTTGTTCTGAATGAAAGCAGTATTGTCAAATACACCGTAGAAGTAGTTCCAACGCTCTTTAACTCATTCACCACACCTTTCACTCAGAAACCCCCTCAAACTATCCCACAAACCCTCCCTGCTTACACACACTAATGAGACGGTCTATACAACACGACCCACACTCTCAGCCTCACAAATCACGTGACCCTCACCATTCCCCTGGCCCTCCATTACCATCTCTATCTCCTCCGTCAAATAAACGCGTTTCCTTTTTTTCCACAACGGGCAATATTTGGATTTCATTTCAATTAACAAGGGTATTTAATCAAAATAAAATAAAATAAATAAAAAATCCAAATAAAAAGCAAGCAAGTGAAAAGTCGACATGTGCTGTTTACTCCAGATCATATTCACCTACCACCTACCCCCTACCCTCTTATCTCCCATCATTAAGTCACTCTACGATCTCTTTTATTAATCACGTCAAATACACGCACCTTACTCTTGACACACCAACACGACACCCAAACACGAACCACAGCACTCTAAAAGCAGTCCAAAAAATGGAAAAAAATCCAGAAAAATCCCCGAAAAATACTGTAGCACTAAAATATCCATTTCACACAATATCAAATTCTCCCTCAGTTTTCTCCCCCACTATTCCTCCAGTTACCCTCATTGCACCACCCCCACACTCATCCCACCTCGTCTCGCAAAATAAACTTCAATGTATGTACGAGTCTACTCCTGACTGTAACAGCTCATGTTGTACCCGTCCTTAAATCCATCATTCTTAAAACAGCCCCTCTAAAATCCATACTTTAAAAAGCCCACCTCCCAAACACAACTCTCCCACCTCTTCATCACCCACATCCACCCCAACCACCCACACCAACTCGTTTTGCTCACACACACCAACCCTAACCCACCCTCCCACTACAACTCTCCTCGTCTTCCTCCCACTCTCTCCAACACCATGAACAACAACCCATACCAGTCGTTGTCGCGCAACCGCTTTGCTCCAATGGCGCGCAAGGGCAGCGAGGACATGTCGGGGTCGGGGCATCTACAGCACGCCCAGCTGCCCCAGGGTCAGGGTCAACCGGGTCAAGGAGGACCCCATATGGGCCAACACATCCACACTGGGATGGGGATGCAAGGTCAGGGTTCGCCGGTGATGGGAGGGCCACCGGGGCCAGGACACACGCCTCAGGGTCCGGGACACACGCCGAATCCGCAACATACGCCGGGTCCGAACCCTGGTCCCAGCCCTAACCCGGGGCCCAACCCGCAAGGGTTAGGGCAGGCCGGATTGGGTCAGCCAGGGCTAGGGCCCGGTGGACCTGGGCTCGGACAGCCCGGCCAGGGAGGTCCCGGACAAGGACCTCCGGGGCAAGGGCCTGGACAGCAGGGTCAGGGTCAAGGACCAGGGTTAGGTCCGGGGTTAGGGCAGCCCGGGCAGCCCGGACAGCCTGGGTTGGGTCCTGGGGGCCCCTCTGGGCCTTCTGGACCGTCTGGTCCGGCCTTTGCTGCTGCTCAAGCCGCCAAAATGCAGGCTCTCAACCGGATGGGAAAACCCGTGCAACCTGCTCAGGGATTCAGAAAACAGATTGTCGGTACAGCCATTGTGCGTCTGCTTCAGTACTGTGAGATTCTGGGAACCACCAATGAGGCGATACTGACGGATATCAACTTCTGGAAGAAGTTTGTGGGAGACTTTTTCTCAGAAAATGGACTCATGCGATACTCAGTGTCCAACGGCAAAGAAACCAAGCAGTTTGAGGTGCCTCTTCAGATCATCCCTCGGTACTATCACACGTTCTTCATGAGCAACACCAAACGTATCCAGATAGTGCTTGAGAACCCACGAGAGTTTCTCACTTCTCAATCGGGCCATTTTGTCCAGTGCACAAGAGCCTCAGTCATTTACACCTTCAAAGACGGCGTTTCAGTGGTATCTACGGGTTCTATGAGAACGCTACTCAACAGGTTTCTGCGAATCGAATGGCTGGACTTCCACACTCTTGAGCACCAAGAGCTGGTTCTGCGTCAAAACATCCCCCAAATGATCCAATGGGATAGAGACAATAACCAGAACCAAGATGGGTCTCCCAACTACTCATTGAAGCCCTCCAACGTGACCAGTTTCGGAGTGGCTTCTTCAGTGATGCGGTGTCTGGAGATCTCAGAGACCATGTCTCACATGCGAGATTTGATGATGTTTTCGCTTCAGACCAATGTCACTGGTCCTCTGCATGCATTGGAGACGTTTTCAAAAGTGCTGCAGAACAGAGACCAGGGCCAGAACCCTAACCCACAGGGTTTAGGGCAGGGCCAGGGTCAGCCTGGGTTGGGGCAGGGCCAGCCGGGGCTAGGGCAGCCAGGACAGCCCGGACTGGGTCCTCAGATGATGGGCCAGATGGGCCAGGGCCAGGGTATGGGCCAGGGTATGGGCCAGGGTCAGGGCATGGGGCCGGGGCAAGGGCAAGGGCAAGGACCGCCGCAGGGCAAGGGCTACGATTTTGAAAAGAGTCCGAGGAGTAAGAGAAGACGGCAGAGTAAGGATGAGAAGTGACGGGTTTGAAAAGTCTGAGCGAACCGTGAACGGATGTTAGACACGTGTTTTGCTTTTCTTATGGGTGCTGATTAAGCCCCCTCTTCCATGCAGGAGCCCCTTCACCGGTTGAGTCGCTTGGCTCACCTGGAACTCCTCCTAATGTCATGAACTGGTGACTTGAGCGGCGTACTCAGTTCACCTGCTAACGATAGATTTGTAAAGTATTGTATTATTTAATGAGCTGTAAGAGTAGTACCTGTAGTGTGTGGTTTCTCAATTCACACTGTCGTAGGGCAGTAACTTACTGTAGGTCCATCCTAATAGAAAGAATAGCAATGCCAGAAGATCATCTGAGACTTCATCATAAAACACACGAAGCTATGGATACATAGACACTATTCAGACTGTACTAATGGCTCAGACACTCAGGTCACCCTACTCACATGTTTAGTTATTCTCTCGCTACAGTACTGTAACTGTCTTTGTCCAGACTATCGTACCGGTACTTATTGTTCCTCTACAATACTTGATTATATTCAGGTCTCAGCAGTGTAGACCATCCAACTATCACTATACCATACAGTACTACATACTGTGACACAAGCAAAAATACTGATTGCTACAATCTACTCTCATAAAAAATGATACCAGATCACCGACTACTCTTCCATAGCTGTGTGGACTAGCAATCGATAACTGAAGGGCAGCCCTCCTACGGTGAAATTCGAACACGGCCAAAACACATGCGATTTTAAATCTGAAAGCAGTATCGTAATATTCGAATTCAGGGCTTCAAAATGAACCATCTCTGGCCTTTGTACGAGCAATACTCGTTGAACTACAGCGGCGCAAAGTTGCATAAAGTACCTGGTTTGGTCCCAGCATAAAGTATCGGGACGGCATAAACTACGGGAGAACGGGTATGCAAGATAAGAAAAAGAGAGCGGAACGACACGTAGCATAGCTCATGTTGAAGCTCTTGGCAAGGGGACTAAAATGGATTCAATTAATATCATCTAGGAAATCTTTCCGTCCGCCTAGACTTTGTTGAAGTAAAAGCTCTAGTTTTTGAATTTCAACGATAACAGGAGAACGGATAGTGATACAACTAATTAAAAGTGTGGATAGTAATCTCCTGAACACAAGAATTCTTTTGAGCTATTATTTGCTGCTGTCGCATTTGTTTAAGGGCCTGCGATCGTCAACACAGTAATCTGGTGTCTGTGTCATCATAACAAAAACTCTAAATATTGCTTTTTACAAAGTCTAAACTTGTGTTTTTGACCCGATTAGGATATATGCATCCAATTAAGCTTACCTTGTCCCGTTTGAGAAATCAAAACAACTTTTTAAGGTCACCTTGGCGAAATTAAGGTGAACCCAGCCCAAACGGGTTAAATAATGCCCTTTTGGGCTAAGGGAGACCGAAAACTGAAGTTTAGAGTTCACTAAAGTAAGATTTAGAGTTCTAATTTATCAAAAACAGAGATTTAAACTATTCTACGTGCATGAGAGAAACCTCCAGCACTTGTGTAAGCCATAATGGCCCCTGGTTGGTCCTGATTATAAATCAAATGTATACATGATAATTCCTAGGGTCACAGCTACATGTGACGATGTTACAAACTTTTATATTCTTGCTTTTGAAGCTCTTGAGGCCGTTGAATGTAAATTTCATACAATAGCGACAACTGAGCAGAAACAACATCTATATCAATTTTAATAAAATCAATATATTCGTCTACAGCTCAGCTTCAATTCACATGTTCGTAAATCTGTTTTGAAGCACTACAACACAGAATGCATTGGATTCAAATATTCTTTTTTTGGGTAAAAATGACCCAAATTTACTTTAAGCTTAAAGTACGTGGTTGACACTTTTGTTGGAATATTCCCATATTATGAGTTATACTCACTTACCGATGCACCAGCAACAACAGGGAACAATCTAACAAGTGATGTTACGTCTTAAAGCCATTGGCGAAGGAATTATTTTAGTACCAAATAAACATCTTGTAGCTTGCTTTCTGACGGGCTACTGCTCATAAAACAAACATAGTTGTGCAGTATCAACGATAACAGGAGAACAACAAGAAATACAACAAAATAAATGCGTGTATCACAAACTACTCGAATCAGGAATTTTTTCAAGATATTATTCATTACTGCCATATTCTTCTAAGGTCCTCAAAGTGTCTAATCAAATTTCTGGCGTCTGTGTTACTAATATAAAAGTCTAAATATTACTTTTTACGAAGTTTAAACTTGTGTTTTTGAACTAATTGCGACATAAGCGTCCACTTTAAGCTTACCCCATCCCGATTGGGAAATCAAAACAAATTTTAAGGTCGCTTTCACCAGATTAAGGTGAACCCAGCCTAAAACGGATAGAAAATGCACTTTAGAGCCTCAGAACGTCAAAAACTGAAGTTTAGAGTTCACAAAAGTAATATTTAGAGTTATAAATACAAGAAATGGAGATTTAAGCTATTTTAGATGCATGGGAGATATTTATACAACTTATTAAAGCCATAAGTCGCTGATAATGGCTATGAAAGATAAAAAAAAATATGACAACATGCAGTCCTGAGCTGTAAGTACCCGATGCCACTTCAATAGTCTTGATTTTCTTCTTTTTCTGGCTCTGATCTTCGAGATAAATAATTCCCTTAAATATGCCACAAGATCTGGTTTAAAATACCCTTGAGTATTTAGTAACAAACTCCATCATGTCCTTCTGAATTACAGATTCAATGTCCAAATCTTTAGAATCATTTTAAGGCTCTGTAAAGCACAGTATGCTCGTCGCAGTTCTCCGTAAAACAATGCATATTTACTTTAGCTTTCAAGTAATTGTTTTAGTTTTTAGTTAACATTTGCTGACAAGCTATACATTCTAGCCCAAACAGAACTATTGGTATGGGCATGTTCGTTGAGATCGTGCGATACCGATTATGGCGGTCCCCAAGCGTTTCCGTTCATATTGCCGTTACTGTCGTCGCTTGAACTTGAATTCGGTATATTTCGTTGAATATGCATATTACAGACTTCTAGAGTTCATCATTAGAATCCTCTGCTTCAGCCGATTCCGATGATACCAATCTGTTAAAATTGGGCCTCTTATACATACACAAGAGCGTTGTTAGCTATGGAGTTGTACTAAAACCAACGTATCTCACTATAAATGTATCCTACGAATATTTCACAAAGACAATTTTAATCTCCCAGGCACAAAAGAATATAAATAAAAGTCTGAAACAGTTTGTATTCCTCCTGGTTATTTGGAGATGGTTTGAAGCTTAGTAAAGTCTGATCGCAAGTTGATGGTTGACAAACACAATGGTAGCTTCTCTATCATGTCATACGGAGTTGCACCTTCATTGGTAACTCTAAACCAACACATATCATTAAACCTCTCTTTGAATTCCAGCTGTGAGCAACCCCTGTTATGATTCTTTGACCTGGGGTCTTTTAGAACAGAAACTAGTTGCCGAAGTGGACTTCAAAAATCCATTTAAACAACTTAGGCAGTCCGGAAATATCTAAATCTTGACCTGAGAAGATATGTTCAATTGATTCAGCAGCTCAATGGATAAATTACCTTCAACTCCGAGACCTGCGATCACTTAGCACATTATTGGGGTTTAAGGAAATGATGGAGGTTTTTAGAGCAGAATCAAACATGTGAGATTGTAGAGGGAGATGAGGGGAACAACATTGTATAAGTGGCTTACTTATAGGATTCCTGTAGAGTAAGATATATGAGGTTTAGTATCGGATAATTTAGGTTTGGAAAGAGCCATACGCATCAGATATGAACTGAATCAACAAAAAAACTGTTGTATGAGTATCTAACCAGTTCATAAATGTCAAATCTTTTTCGTTTTTGTCGATCCGAATTTATTTTATTTAATTTGATTTTTCTGATTTTTCTGGAAAAATCCAAATAATACCAAATAATTAAAATAAATTATAACTAGCTTCTACGTTATCCTACACAGCTGTAGATCATTTCACAAGTTTAGACAGGTCCAACACACATATGAAAGGCACATTTACTCATATACTTATTATATCCATGAAGTAGCATCAAGTTTCATTGATTTGCAATGCTTCAACTCTCAGAAACCAGCACAAAACATCTTCCAACTTTTCTACACTCTTCAGCACTCTTAAACCACCTCTTAGACGTTCATGTAAAGCCCAATTAAATCCCATTTGCCCTCACAAACGTGACACTCCGTTAATCGGATTTAATCTGATTTAAACCAAGCAATTGTTCAATAATATCGATCAGAACACGACATTATTGGTATCATTCGAACCGCCTGGGGTGTCTCATTCCAACGGGCAACTCTATAAGTCAGTAGTATTAGTACTCGATGAGATATTACCCAAACAAGTTCAAACGACGACAGCAAGAGCGCCATGAACGAGAACACTGAAAGAGCGCCATATTCAACATCACACGACCTCAACGAACACGCCCATACCAATATCTCAACCCCCCCCAAAATTCCTAGTTAGGGTCACCAAAACTTTAAAAAAAATCGTGCAGAAACCCAATTAAACACAAAATGATTGGCACCATTGTGCTCGTGGGGGAATGGAGATCACTTCCATACCAATTACTTTGTGGTTCATTTTTTGCAAAACTTTGACCCTTCCTGACATACCCAGGATTGATGGTAGAGATTTGGGCTTTTAAGGTATTGTTTATTTAAGCTATGAGAACGTTGGGTAATTTTTTGGTTAGGATTGGGTGTATTTTAAGTAATATTCAAAAAAATTGGTCGCCTAAAATACAGCCAATCTTAACCAAAAAATTCCCCAATGCTCCCATAGCTTAAATAAACAATACCTTAAAAGCCCAAATCTCTACCATTAATCCTGGGTATGTTAGGAGGGGTTAAAGATTTGTAAAAAATGAAACATAAAGTAATGGGTATAGGAGTGATCCTCGTTTCCCGCTGAACACAATGGTGCCATTTATTTTGTGTTTACTTGCGTTTCTGCACGATTTATTTAAGGTTTCGGCGACCAAACTAGGAATTTTTGGAGGTGTTGAGATATTGGTATGGGCGTGTTCGTTGAGGTCGTGTGATGCCAATTATGGTGCTTATTGTGCCTCCTCGTGACTATTGCTGTTGCTGTCGTCGTTTGAACTTGTTTGTGTGATATCTCGACGGATAGACATCTTACAGACTTCTAGTGTTTATCAGGGGATTCATCAGCCTAAGGCGATTCCAATGATACTAATAAGTCTGTATTTGGGCATGTTATACATACTCAAAAGTGTTGTGCGCTATGGGTTCTCTCGTTTACTAAAGCCAGCGTATCTTACTCTAAATACATCCCACAGGAAGTCCACAACCACCAGCTTAGTCCCCACGTATTAATAAATAATACGTAGAAGTATCACGCTTCTAGTATTACTACTGGTTATTTGGAGATGGTTTGAAGATTAGTATGTTTTTATCACAAGTATTTGTTTGACAAACACAATGGTACATGCTCTATGACTATATACCGAGTTGCACCTGAACTTTACAATCTGATCCAACTCTTCACTTTAAATTCCAGCTGTTAGCTACTCTTGTTACGGTTATTTTGAGCTGGGCTCTTTTAGGACAAAAACTAGATGTTCAAGTAGACTTCCAAAATCGATTTAAGCAGTATAGCAAGTCTGTAAATAGCTAATTAATTGTTGACTCTTGATCCGAGAAGACTCTTCCAATTGATAGAGAGGCTCAATGGGAAAAATATCTCAAACTCCGAGACATGCGATCACTTTTTCATTATTGGGGTTGAACGAACCGAGGGAGATATTTTGAACAAAATAATACAAATGAGATTGTAGAGGGAGATGAGGAGAGCAAACTTGTATAGGTTGCTTATCTATAGGATACCTGAAAAGTAAGATATATGAGGTTTAGTATCGGAGAAATCTGGTTTGGACAGAGCCATACTCATCAAATATGAACTGAATCAACCAAAAAACTTTGGTATGAGAGTCTAACCAGTCTATAAATGTCTAATCTTTTTGATTTTTGCCGCTCCGAATTATTTTTATTTAATCTTATTTTTCTGATTTTTCGAAAAAATCAAATTAAATACGAAATAATGAAAATAAATTATAACTAGCGTCTACGTTATACTACACAGTTGTAAATCACGTCACAGGTTTAGACAGATCTAATACGCATATGAAAAGCATATTCACGCATATACCTATTATATCCATGAAGTACCATCAAGTTTCGTTGTTGATCCAATTCGTCAACTCTCAGAAACCGGCACAAAACACCCTCCAACTCCTCTAAACTCTTCAGCACTGTTAAAAAGCCTCTGATACGTCCATTTAAAACATATTTAAAGCCCATTTGCCCCCACAAATGTCACACTCCGTTAATCAGTTTACACTGATTTAAATCAAAAGATTGATCAATAATATCAATCAGAACACGACGTTCTTGGTATCATTCGAACCGCCTGAATGCAAAAAGACTATTCTTCTTGATGCAGCCTCTAAAATCACAAAATACCTCCAATTCCGAGACCAGCCACCACTCAGGGCATTATTGGGGTTGAAGAAGGTGAGGGAGGTTTTTAATAGCAAGATAAAGTACATGAAATTGTAGAGGGAGATGAGAGGAACAAAACTATATAAGTGACTTCTTTATAGACTGCCTGTAGAGTAATATATATTGAGTTTAGTATCGGAGAATACTGGAGCCATAACTCATCAGATATGAACTGAATCAACCAAAAAACTTTTGCATGAGTGTTCAATCAGTCCATAAATGTGTATTATTTTTGAATTTTGTTGCTCTGAATTATTTTTATTTAATTTGATTTTTCTGATTTTCAGGAAAAATCAAAATAATACTAAATAATTAAAATAAATTATAGCTAGCTCATACGTTATCCTAGACAGCTGTATATCATACTATAGGTTTAGACAGACCCAATACACATGTGAAAGTCATATGTACGCATATACCTGTTATATCCATGAAGTTCCATGAAGTTTCGTTCATTTATAATTCGTCAACTCTCAGAAATCAGCACAAAACATTCTCCAACCCAACTAAACTTTTCAGAACTGTTAAACCACCTCTTATACGTCSATTTAAAACATATTTAAAGCCCGTTTGCCCCCAGAAACGTCACACTCCGTTAATCAGTTTACACTGATTTAAATCAAAAGATTGTTCAATAATATCGATCAGAACACAACGTTATYGGTATTWTCCGAACCGCCTGAGACGTGCCATTCCAAMTAGCAACTCTAGAAGTCTGTAGTATGAGTGCTTGATGRKATCAGAGACTYGCAATCAGTCAGCGCATTATTGGGGYTAAAGGTGGTGAGGGAGGCTTTTCCTAGCAAGCTAAAACACATGAGATTGTAGACGGAGACGAGAGGAACAAAAYMGTATAAGTGTCTTCTTTGTAGACTGCTTGTAGAGTAATATATATTGAGTTTAGTAACGGAGAATACTGGAGCCATAACTCATCAGATATGAACTAAATCAACAAAAAAACTGTAGTATGAGAGTCTCACCAGTCCATAGATGTCTAATCTTTTTGACTTTTGTCGCTCCGAATTATTTTTATTTAATTTGATTTTTCTGATTTTTCGAAAAAAATCAAAATAATACTAAATAATTAAAATAAATTATAGCTAGCTCATACGTTATTCTACACAGGTGTAAATCATTTTACAAGTCCAGAATGATCTAATACACATATGGAAGGTATATTTACGCATATACCTGTTATATCCATGAAGTTCCATCAAGTTTTGTTGCTTTCAAATTAGTCAACTCTCAGAAACCAGGACAAAACATCCTCCAACTCTTCTACACTTTTTAGCACTCTTAATCCACCTCTTGGACGTTCATTTAAAGCCTAATAAAGTCTCATTTTCCCCCATAAACGTCACATACCGTTCATCCGGTTTAATCTGTGTAATGCAAACAATTGTTCAATAATATCGATCAGAGCACGACGTTATTGGTATCATTCGAACCGTCTGAGGCGTACTATTCCAACGGGCAACTCTTGAAATCTGTAGTATGAGTGCTCGATGAGTTATGACGTAATAATTTGCGGTATATCTCGATGGGTATTCATAATATGGGAATGTAGACTTGACCACCATTGGAATCACACAACTCAGGTGGTTCTGATAGTTCTATTATATTTGTATTTCTTTTCTGACTGCTATTGGATTATTGCTACCAACCATCCAAACATGACTTCTAGCTAGCTTCCAGTCGGTGTTCAATTCGTTTGGGCGTTCATTCCTGAGAATTTTTGGTTGCCGTTCAAAAATCAACCAGACAGATAACAGCACCTTGGCCCAGATCACAAATCAGATAACACTGTGCCTGTCAACCTACGACTGCGTGATGCAAAATCCACTAATTTTCAAACCATCCTCAAATACCCAGGAAGAATGCCAGAGGTTTGAGATTTTAAGGTATTGTTTATTCAAGCTGGGAAATAAAACAATGGAACTGCTTTTTTTGTAGGCTGTTTGTAGAGTGAAATGTATCAGGTTTAGAACAGGAGAGTGTACTGGTACCGTATAAYACCTTTTATATAWGRATAATAGATTYAAATACRAATATGATAGTACTATCCGARCCGCCTGAGTCGTGTGATTGCTATAGGAAACTCTAGAATCTCGGAATATGTATATCTARCGAGATATCACAGTAACAATTTACAAAACTTCAAACGMCGACAGCAGCATGAATATTGACGGAAACGCTTAGCAAACAGCATATTCAACCTGCCCCGACCTTGTTTATACTATGGGGGTCACGTGATCGAGATCCGGTGATGTGCATATTTTTCGCCTTCCGTGGCCGAGTGGTAAACATCTGGCCTTAAACCTTAAATATTTTTAAATATTTCGAAAGCTCGTCAGTTCAATTCCCGTAAATGACAATCTAATAAAATGATGAGCAAAGGAGGAATCGACAAAAAAGTTGTGACAGAGTCTGGTTTAGGGGTCTATATATGTCAGGATAATTTTAWTTGTGTGATTTAGTGGGTATATTAGCATCATGCTGGCGCTTTCCAAAACACCGGAGATAATCGGTGATAAGAGCTAGCACTCTCAAATGGGTTTGTTTTGAACCAATTCTTTTTCAGACTATATCTGCCAGTACGGAGTAATCCTWTTACATCTAAATTTKACTCATTACCGCCACTAATTCTGTTTCTACCCTCACGCTGACAGCAATTCCCACCTGTAAATCATCCAATCAACAAATAATAAATACGTCTCCTACTCCTCAATCGACCAAACCTCCCGCAAAATCTCCTTCAGACCCCTCATTCCTTATCAAGGCCATATCCGAGATCATATCAAGAAAGGGGTGCATAATATCTGCAATACAGAACAGACAGTGTCCAAAATGATCTAAAACGTGCCACAAGAACGTGGAAATTGACCTACAGTATATTGTGATGTTAAAGAACAAGCTCATATATTAATATTGCAATTTATAAAAACTTTGTGTTTTTTTTCAGATTTTTTTTGCTTTGTTTTTCAGTGTCACAAAAAAAAAGGATTTGCGCAAAACAACATATCCTGAAGTGCTATTAGCAAAGGTGAAGATTTACATAGAATCAATTGATCGTTTAAAGCCAGATAACGTTTTAAAAAACACGAAAAGTGAGGTTTTAACCTCAGTTTCAGGAGACCAAAGTTTTGTAAATTTTCGATTTTTGCCTTTTTTTTGACAAAATCTCATGTGGTCCCCCCCACGAGACAAAAATTGGTGTTTTTTGAGAAAAAAACAACTTTTTTTTTTCGCCTCAAAATCAGTTTCCCACGTTGTAGCAGGTCCCTGGAAGTACAACTCCCTTTGTTTCACCTCGCTACGGTCTCTCCTTGCGGTGATACGATCATATCAAGAAAGGGTGCATAATCTCTGCAATACAAAACACTTCAAACAGGTGAAAGACGTGGCACAAGAGCGTGGAAATTGGTAAGCGGTATATTGAGATGTCTAAGAGCAATATCACCTACTAATATTGCCATTTATAAGAACTTTATATTTTTTTTTCAATTTTTTTTTCCAATTTTTTTCAGTGTCAGGATTAACAAGGATTTTTGCAAAACAACACATTCTAAAGTGGTATTGACAAAAGTGAAGATGGATATAGCATCAATTGATCGTTCTTATTATGGTAACGTTTTAAAATATTTAAAATCTTCTGTTTTTACCCCAGTTTGATGAGATCAAAGTTTTATGAAATCTTCATTTTTGGCTGTTTTTTGACAAAATCGCATGTGGTCCCCCCCACAAGCCAAAAATCTGACTTTTTTGAGAAAAAAACAACGTTTTTTATTTGCCTCAAATTCAGTTCCTCACGTTGTAGCACGTCTCTGGAAGTACAATGCGCTTTGTTTCACCTCGCTGCGGTCTCTCCTTGTGGTGTTACTCAAGTATGATCATATCAAGCAAATATTGCCATAGAAAACAGCGTACGAAAAAGTGTCAGACGTGCCTCAAGAACGTGCAAATTAACCTACAGTATATTGTGGTGTCAAAGAACATCTCCAGCTATTAATATTGCAATTTATAAAACTTTGTGTTTTTTTTTTCAGTTTTTTTTTTCCCAGTTTTTTTCTGTGTCAAAATTAACGAGGGTTAGTACGAAACAACACATCCCGAAGTGGTATCAATAAAGCTGAAGATGTATATAGAACCAATTGATCGTTTTAATTCAGTTAACGTCTTAAAAATTACAAATATCGATGTTTTTACCCCAGTTCCATGAGTCTAAAGTTTTGTGAAATTGTGATTTTTGGCTGTTTTTTGACAAAATCGCAGGTGGTCCCCCCCATGAGCCGAAAATCTGACTTTTTTGAAAAAAATCAACAAAAAAAATTGGTCGTTTTTTCAGTTCCACGTGTTGTGGCACGCCTCTGGAAGTACAATGCGCTTTGTTTCGCCTCGCTACGGTCTCTCCTTGTGGTGTTACCGTTACTCAATCATAACAAGAAGCCTTTTTGTACTAATAACGAACATGAAAACTGATCAAATGGTACAAGTTGGTAATAACACCAAGATGTATGATACTAACACGTATCTTCCAGCTGAAATTAACTATAAATTGAAGTCTCATGGCTCTAGCATTCCTCCTGCGTATTTGGAAATTGTTTGAAGATTAGTGTAATTACAAGTACCGTACCGGTAGTTGGTTAACAAATCATTTATTGAAGAATCTAAAGGATGCCTATCTTTAGGCAATCACACAAGAAGAGGGCTGGTAAGTTCGGTAACCTGTGTTAGTCTTGTTAGTTTATGTTTCTTTCATCATACTCACCACCAACAATAGTAACGTTGGAGTTGACTCGGTAGGACTGGTTGCCGTAGTTTCGGGGAATAGCTTTGGATCCGGACATTGTAAGAAGTGAATGAGTGTTGTTTGATGCTGTTTTAGGGAGGATGAGAGCGGGTTTAAATATTCTCTAGATGCTGGTCAATTGAACTCACACAATTTCACAAATGGAAGTGTCAATGTGCAGTATAGAAGCATCGGGTAATATGCGAGAGTCCACATACAAGCGCATTGTGTAGTTTTCGGAGCAATTGTAATCAGCTCCACCAGTTATCGGATGATCAGACCTTGAGAGTGTTGCATAAAATCAAGTAAGACTCATAATCATACAATAATCACACAAAATTAGTATATAAATAACGCGCATTGTGATAACAAAAGTGAGACATATACCTTCTATTATCAATCCTTCTAGAACCCCCCACTATCTATTAGACTTCTCGTTTGTCGCACCTCCACACATCTCCCGCGATGCATATCCTATTGACACAGCCCAAACGGGGTGTGGAGAGAAAAACACTTCCAAAGCCGGAAAATAAATTTAGCCAATTCAATTAACGAGAGTCTAAAGAGTATAACCTGAGGGCTTTTCACTTGCTTCCAATATTCTCGTTCAATTGACGGGTGCTAGTTTGGATATAAGTATTGATATGAATGAAATAGGTTGATAGCACAACTCGCCAAAAAAAACAAAGCGCATTGTAATTCCAGAGGCTCACTACAACATGGGAAACTGAATTAGAGACCAAAAAAAAGTTTCGGCTTATCGAAAAATAGCCGTTATCTCAGAAGTATGATCAAAATCATGCAAACCAGAGGTTTTGACAAGCAGTCACGTGAAATAAAGTGACTAGAGGGTGTGTTTAGCAAGAGAACCTCTTGAGAGCATAATTACAGTCACTCAGATTGTGTTATGTTTGCCACTTTCGTGTGGTGCCTGAGTGCTTAATATCAATATTCCGCGACATGGGCTGAAAAAATATATAAAAAATCTGAAAACTAACATGATAACGCATTTTAATCTAACCACAATTTTTTTTCGGTGCTTTGATTTTATTCTGATTATATATTGAATTTCTAGTTTTCCCGCTCGTATTTGTAATACTCCCAACTCTAATCTCACGACGCGTCTTAATTACTGCACTTCATCTCCCACCTTCTCTCAGCACCACACTTATATTCGGCTCAGTCAGAATCCGATTTCGAAAACAAACACGTCAAATTGCTCTGCCAGACCCAACAAACACAACTACACCATCGCCACCCACTAAAAATGGTTTCTTGTCCTGTCTGTGGCAAATCAGTCGATCTTTCGCGTGTCAACGCCCATTTAGATGAAGGATGCCCTGATGAGGTACCTGAAAGCACACCGAGCAAGTCATTTTTGAAACGCGAGCGGCGCGACAAGTCCGATTTCGAAACTCCTAAAAAGAAGCCATGCTCCAAGACCGTTTTTTCACGCCGATCTCCGTCTGAAAGTGAAAGCGACTTTACACAACGCCAACGACAGACTTTGAGTACAAAGAGTGAAGGAAGAAAACTTGATTTTGGCGCATCTACACCGACAGAACCACCTGCCTCAGTTACACCTGTTTCTACGACCAAACCAACTGTACAAAGTGATACTGCTCGTCGCATGCCTCTTCCAGAACTATGCAGACCACAGACGCTAGAAGACATTGCTGGCCAGAAGGAGCTTTTGGCTGTACTCAGACGGTTTGTTGCATTCGGTCGTATCCCCTCAATTGTCTTCTGGGGACCTCCAGGTGTTGGAAAAACGACTTTGGCCCGTATTTTGGCGAAAACGTCGGGAAATCGATTTGTCGAACTCTCAGCAACCCAAAATAACGTGGCAGATGTCAAGAAAGTGATAGATCAGGCCGTCAATGAATGGAAACTGCTCAAACGGAACACAATTCTGTTTATCGACGAGTTGCATCGGTTCTCAAAAGCTCAACAAGACGTACTGCTGCCAGCTGTGGAAAAAGGTGACATCACCCTAATTGGAGCAACCACAGAAAATCCGTCTTTCCGGCTAGTGGGTGCTCTTACCAGTAGATGTCGTGTGTTGACGTTGAAAAAGCTATCGATGGAGGACATTCGAGAGGTTGTGGTGAAAAGTCTTGCCAAATACAACGATACAGCAGAGGCAAAGGTGGTTTTATCCAAGGAAATCATCGACTATATCGCTGGTATTGCTGATGGAGATGTTCGAAGCTCCTTGAACATTCTGGAGCTGGTTGTGAGTGTTTGTGATTTTGTCGAAGACGAAATTGAAGATAAAGACTCGGGAGCAGGTGTGTTGGATTCTTCTTCTCAGCCCGAGCAGAATGATAGTATTGTCGACGAAAGCACACCCTCTTCCGACCCCATTTCTGGTGATTCACAAAATACTTTGACATCTCAAAAACCCAAAATCCGGTCAACCACCCTGGATGAGATCAAAAATGTCATCAGGCGGACCCATGTTCTGTACGACAAGAACGGGGATAACCACTACGATGCCATTTCAGCTTTCCACAAGTCGATTCGAGGCTCTGATGCCGATGCTACACTATTTTATCTCGGAAAAATGCTCAAATCAGGCGAAGACCCGCTTTATATTGCCCGACGAATGGTCAGAATTGCATCAGAAGATGTGGGACTAGCAGACGACTCTTTACTTCCTCTTTGTACTGCTGCTTATACCGGTATTCAGCAGGTAGGTATGCCTGAAGGAGACTGTATTCTAGCACATGCAGCAGTGAAATTGGCTCTTGCAGACAAGTCAGTCAAGGTCTACAAGGCATGGGGGATGGTCAAAGAGGCGTTATCAGACGAACATGGGCTTTTGGCTGCTGAAATTCCAATCCATCTGAGAAACGCTCCTACTAAACTCATGAAGGAACTGGGATACGGAAAGGCATACAAATACAACCCGAGGTATGTTGAAGGTAAGGTGAAGCAGGATTACATGCCTGAGGGGTACGAGAGTGTCAAATTTCTGCCAGACAGGCATCTTGGAACAGAAATTGATCCGGAGCTGGAGGGGGAGGTCTTGGATGAAGAGACAGAGGCAGAATATTATGGAGGTGTGATGATTTGAGGGAAAAATGGAAAGAGTCACATGATATGAAGTATATGGTGGTCACGTGAAAAATGCATAAGTAAAACATAGGACAGTACTTGTAAACAAACAATGTATATGAGAATACAATCACAGAATTAAAACAAAAGAACATGTACTTGTAAAGATGACCACAGAACACACACAAAACTCAGTGCCGAGGTGAAGAAGAGCACAAAAAAAATTTGATTCATATATTCATGTGATTTAAGGTCTGCATATCATCCCTGCACCGCAGCTCCACCCACCTGCTTACGTGATGCAAGTGGAGATGCAAACGGCAGGAATAAAAAAATGCTGCCTTTGCGGGAGCAGCAAAAAGACATCTCCCGGGGGCGAGTCGAACGCCCGATCTCAAGATTACAATTTGTACCATTACAGTCTCGCGCCTTAAACCAGCTTGGCCACCGGGAGATTTTCTTGAAAATGTAGAAAAAGATGGGAGGTCTATGTGAGAAGACGAAAAATTTTCGGCGAAAATACTGTGAAATAGAGGTCAGATCAATCGTAGGAAGGTTTATTGAGAGTAATGTAACGCATGGGTTTTGTTTTAGAGACGTTTTGACAGAGCCTAGACTGCTGTGCGTTCGGTTGATTGTGGTAAAGATTTTTAGACGTCCTAGGAGTTAATAAAATGTGGGAGGGAATGATTGAAGGGTTGAAAACAGTGTGGTGAAGTTGGGATGTTCATATTTATTTTATTTCTTCTACTATGAGAGACTGGTTGGATGTGCTGTTGGAGAAGTAGATAGGAATTTTGGAAGAGAATAAAAAGTGCAGCAGGTAGGATATCAGTGTAGCAAATATAACAGGGGGGTAAATTTGATATAATGTGTTATTTAACCAGAAAAAATAACTTACCAGGGAATTATGGATGTATTACGTTTTCTCAAATATTTCAGTAGCCCGCTAAGAAATAAATATAATACTAGGAATTTCAAACACTTCATTTAATTGATCTATGGGTCTCAAAAAAACCCTCCTATAAGTTACTAACCTCTTGCGCTTTGGTAATATGGGTTTTCAGAGTCATCTCTAAAAACACCCAAAAATCGCATATTCAGCAGCATAAAAAATAGGGTAACAGCACTCCTACAAAGCTAAATTTTCGTTTCAGAACTAAAAGACACTCAATAAACATAGTGACATTATTGGATTGTCCATAACTCCATTTTTCGCGCAAAAAATGGGACCTCGGATTATATTGACTCAGCGCTTTTTTCCAGTATCTCCGCCGGTCCCTTGGCCCAGTTGGTTAAGGCGTCGTGCTAATAAGAAATTAGCCTCTTTGCAACGCGAAGATCAGCAGTTCGATCCTGCTAGGGACCATTTTTTTTGCTCCCAAAGCGAGTATAGTGAGTTGTGTGTTACTTTTATGAGCTCCAATACAGCACATTCGCTATTCTTTTTTTTCGATACCAAATATTTAAACCAGTCAAGTATTTTTGTGTCATTTAGTTGGGATAATAACGTACAATAGTTTACACGCTGTGCTGGTTTTTTTTTTTTTTTTTTGGAAACGGTCACTACTACAGAAATGATCACGTGACTACTTATATAAGATATTATCAGTTACAACACTTGGACTCAACTGTGGCTGATCTGTACCACCGTTATGCAGCCCAACTAACTGCAGACAAGGGTGCGGAATAATATGAGATGTGAGGGTTACATCGAGAAATGAAGCTGTTACAACATATTCGGTACACTATATGGTGTTACTGAATAGGCATATGAGTGATTTGATACATCTCTGAGCTGCTGTTTTCATAAGGACAGGGTGATACACTTAATAGTGGAGGCCTTTCCAGCAAAAAACAAAAACAAAAAAAACGAAATACTCTGAGATTTTTCCAGATGTTATAAAATCTCGGAATCCAACAATTCTCTCAAGAAGTAAACAGCCTCTAGGCAGAAAAAAAGTTAGTATCTAGTTGAGCTTGAAAGAGCAGTGTTGTACCGTACAGTACTTGTGGTGTTTGCCAGAGTAATTAAAGACGCAATTGTTATTTATACTTACGAAATTATTTATACTTAATAAATTATTAATACTGTACAGTAGCTAAAGTCTTGCTTTTAAGAGCGAGTGTATTCTCCTCCATCTGTTTCACTCAATATCATTCTTCAACAAACAGAAAAACAAAAAACACAAAAAAGAAAAACACACATAATTAATAGTCAAGCTGAATGATATATCTTTTCTGACTTACAAAATAAAAGTCGGTCAGGTTGACTGTACTGTAATCACAGTGTATTTCATTGAGGCTTAAGTATTTCCATCATACTAAGCTAAGTAAAATTAATGATGTACTGTAAGAGCTGATGGGGTCACCGTCAAAAGAGTACTTCTCATACAGATGTTGACGTTACTGGGAATACATCTCATAGTAAGAGAAAAAAAATAGTGTCTTGATTTTTCTGAACCTGTATAGTTGTTACTTGATGTGCTGTTTGAAGAGCGTTTACAGTGAGGCCATTTTGAAGAAGCTTTTTTGAAGTCCTGGCTCATTATACTTTTAATTTACCTGCGAGGGCAGCAAACGAGAATGAATTTACAAACACAAGTACCGGTATTCAAACAGTTGTGTATGGCCTGTATTGTATATTCATCGACTATAGGACCGTAGCATTATAGGGCTAGGAGAGCTGCTTTCATAGTGCCGATGGTGATGGCTAATACCGTTGTACACTTTCAGGTATATTTTGAGAATGCTTTTCGACTCTTGAGTAATGCAGATTGTTGGTTTGGTTTTTTTTTTTTTTTTTTTTGAGACTTTTGCAGTAACATAATGAGCTATTATGGATTCTATACAACACTACAGTATACTAGCTACGATCTGTTATTCCAAAAACCCATATCAAAGTTCACACGCGCATTATCGGAACTTTATCGCACCCACAATAGTTCAAATGATTTTCCCTAAACAAAATTCAAACAGCCTATCTTCAAAATACGTGAAACACTGATCAATATCGGCAAACCAGATGGTGAAGTTTCAGTATCAAGTATGACTGGCAGGCTGTTTTGATTCATTGGTTCGTTTGTAGAGCTGGGGGGTGTTCAGTAATGGTTAAAACACATAATTAAAAAATGAAAAAATAAGGGTGGGTATAAAATTAGAAGATAAATGGAATAGCAAATAATACAATAGTGCATAATCTGGGTTGGTAACTGTCAATGAGCAGATACGGCAGCTTGAAGAAGCTGTAGCCAAGTGGACTGAGGTCTTGGAGAGGGTGGAACAGAAGGTGGAAGAAGGAGGGAAGAAAATGGAGGCGAATATGGAGTATTTGGGGAAGAAATAGTGGTTAGAGATAGTGGGAAGTCTTGAATATATGTATTATATTGTATGATATTGGTTGTATGTTGTAGAGAGGACTATGTTTTGTTGGGAGTTAGTTGAGTAACCTTATATTTGTTTAAGGGACTGTTAACAAGATCAGGACAGACAGTTCCGGGATAATATCGTATATGGTGATGACTTAGACGAATAATAATACACATATCCTGGCTCATACGGATCTCAGCTACAAAATGCACTCTTCAGAATTTCCCTAGGTCACTTGTCGACCCAGAACAAGACAGGCTAAAAGTGCACCCCCAGGCGTGCGGCTCGGAAATTAGAGAATTAAGGTTGGAAAAAGAAATAAGAGAAGTGATGGGGTTTTGCAAAATGCTGGATAGTGGGGTGAGTGTGGTCGTTTAGTATACTATACTAAATTATAGCCACGAATTCAAGGATTACAATGGCGTAGTTTTGGGAACAGTAGTATCTCTGCGAGTCATTCTATGACTCATATTCTATACTTCGCTCCAGGATTCATTACCTGGGCCTTAGCTATTACAGTAAGAGACTTTAAAAGTGCCCCATGGACTATTAGGCAAGTATCAGTGCCTTTGTATCTAGTAGTGATTATGACAATGACATTGGGAAGCAAGAGATCCAGGAAGTGATGAACTGTATTATATTGGTTTGAGAGCCGTATCATGTGTGAGTTTTACTGGTGGCTACCGTAGTGCCGTTTGATCCAACACGTGTATCTTATCCTTTTACTAGCAGCTCTTGAGCTTTAACCATAGAAATGCTCTGATCTTGGTTAGAGTATAGCCTTTGATAGTGGAGATAGACGAATAATTTAGCCAACAGCAACTCCCAAGCTGCTCTATACATACAAGATTCTTTCAGTCTTGGGGTCATCAGCACCCAATCTGATATTACTAACGATCTATAATCAATAATACACATGTATGCCCACGTTTAACCCCAATAATTTACCTAATCATGACATGCCCCGGTCAACTGCTGAACCCTACAGTATGCACACTTAGCCGCCGATAGATCTAGGAATATTCTGGATGTTACGCTGTAACACAAGTGTCGATCACTTAGGAATAAACTGCCGCCGTTATTGGTTAACTTAACGAGATATGGCACTCAACGACTTTCCGATATATCTATATCTATACAGAAAAACGAAAGTATACCGTTACTGGTAGTTACATTCCAATGAACGTATATATTACCCGTTATCTATAACTGTGCCGTAAGCTCGTACAGTAAATAACTCACGTTGACAAGATTACCTTTGCTCAGATCATAAATAGCGTTGAGTGAAGCCTACTGGATACTGTAATTTACAGGGTAACAGAAAATGATCGGAGTAGACAACCAATGTCCTATCAAACGTCTTTTTTTTGATGATTTTTTTTCTTCACTTTTTTTCTTCACTTTTTATCTCACACCATCTCACCAGCCCACTGACCCCCACGTATACACATAAAGTTCGGTCCCTGAGCAGGTGGTCCAGACCTGCATAAATGATCTACATCAACTTTATATTCTTCGACTTTGACCGCAGTTGCTGAGTGATCCAGACTACCTAGAAAAACGTGAATACTACCATTGGAACCGCCCCCTTCTTATCATTCCAACCATACCCTTCACACCCCCTACACCCCCCTACGTCATCTTCACCACCGCCCCACCCCAATGCCTTGCGAACTCTATCCACCAATGTTACATCCATCGGGGTATATAAGATCTCTGAGCCATCTCATTATCCACCACCAACATGATCTTCTCCAACCTCCTTCTTGCTACAGTGGCTTCGGCTGCCGTCATTGGTCTTCCTCTTCGAGCTAGAGACCTTGACTCTTCTCCCGAGGTCAAGGCTCATCTCGAGGCTCGTCAGAACGGAGTCCTGCATGGATCTATGACCAAAGGAAATGTCTTTTACGAGGCCGAGATTGAAGTGGGAAATCCTCCTCAGAAGCAAACCGTTTGCTTTGATACTGGTTCTCCTCTGCTCTGGCTTGCAGGACACAACTCTACAGCCTGCAAAGAAGACAACTGTATCTCGAGCTTTGATATCACCAAATCGTCCACCTGGAAGTACTCCAAGCCTGGAACTGGCTGGGGAGGACATGGATTTTGGGGTGAGGACTCTATGAGATATGCTGGAGCCACTCTGGACGATTTCAACATCTATGTGAACCAGGACAGTATGGTTTTCGCCAAGAACATCGGAATCTGGGGTCAGTCTCCTAGCAAGGATCCCAAGGGTTCTTTTGTTCAGGGTCTGGCTGCTTCTGGACAGATCTCTAGACCTATCTACTCCATCACCGCTGATTATTATATCAATTTCAAGGATCCCAAGACTGATGGAACTAATGTCCAGGTCTACTATGGAGGCTTTGACAAAAAGAAGTACCAGGGTCCTCTGACTACGGTCAACACCTCTGGTTATGGAGCTTATGGTATTCCCATTTCCGGTCTGTCTGTTAACGGAAAGAAAATTGAAGGAGAACGAGACCATGCTGTTGTTCTGGATACCGGTGGAATCGACGTGGATATTACTAACAACACCCTTGGAGCTCTTGCAAAGGCTAACGGAGGTAAATGGGGTAAGAGAGGATGGGAAATCAAGTGTGGAACTAAACCCACTCTGACTTATGAGTTTGGATACACCCATATTGATGTCGATATCACCCCTTACATGTACACTGGAGACGATGGTATTTGTCGATTCCACGGTATGAGAGTTGTTCCTGATGATAAGGGTACTCTTTTGTCCGGTCCTCCTTTGATCTCGAGAGCTCTGGTTATTTACGATAACGATCGAAGTCAGATTACCATTGGACGAGCTCGATACACTAAGGAAAGTGAGGTGGTTGAGATCACTGGTGATATTCCCGGTGCTGTGCTTTACAGCGATTTTCTTAAGGGAAAGCCCCTTTAAATGTATTTAATTGAATGATTTTTTGTGCTAGAGAAAAGTAGAGTAGATGGGTGGAGAGAGGAGAATGAGGGCCTTCGATTGGTAGAAAATAGGGCTATAATAATAGTACCGGTAATGGTTAAAACACATTTAAAAAATGAAAAAATAAGGGTGGGTATAAAATTAGAAGATAAATGGAATAGCAAATAATAATACAATAGATATGAAATAATATCCTTTATTTAATATTGACATTAGTCAATAAAGAGATATTTCTTTTTTTCAGCAGGTATGGTGTTCTGGCTTAAAACTGTTTAAGGTGAACTGACTGGATTAAGAATCAAAACAAACCCAAAGCTATATATACCTCCCAAGTCCCCCCAACCTCTCTTCTTCTTCTTCTCTAGTGCGGTTCGACACAAACAACAAGGCCTATCTTGGCATGTCTTCTGATCTTTAGTAAGCGTTGGTACTAAAGATCAGAGAACATGGCCTCACTATCCCACTATCAAACTATCAAATGCACTCATCGTGTCGAATCGCACTCACCCTCACCCTCGACCTCCTCTCTCCGAGAGGTAACCGACACCCCCGGCAGTTCACTGCTCCTGGCTTTCGAGCCCCACTCCTGCCTCGATGGCACCCACAACGTCTCCTCTCGAGGATGTACGGTTCATACGGGGATTCCCACTTAAAGTACCTGGTACTACACCGTTCAAAGAAAGTGACCCAACCGAATGAGGGGTTGGGGGGCGGAAAAAAAAACAGAAGTTCACAAAAAGATGCAGAAAGAATTCGGATCCAAGGACTTGTTTACTTCGGTGAACAGGTTCCTGGTGAAGCGCTACGGCGCGGTGAGTACCCCCCTTGTTTTGATACCATTCCCTGATACCCTGACTAACACATGCATGATACCTACAACTCCTTCGACATACCCACAGCACTCTTACGACACACCCAGCACCCTCGACATACCTACAACACTACTACGACTTCCGATGACAACCTACGACATCCTACGGATTCCTACGACATCCTACGGCTTCCTACGACATCCTACGGCTTCCTACGACATCCTACGACATCCTACGGCTTCCTACGACATCATACGGCTTCCTACGACATCCTACGGCTTCCTACGACACACCTACGGCTTCCTACGACACACCTACGACATCACCTTGGCATTACGAAGCCTCAGTTCGGTTACGACGAGTTCGCAAGACACCAGCAGGCTTGAACGACAGCACACGTCAACAGCAGCAGCAGAGGTTTGTCCAGCAGCAACAGCAGAGGTGGTATCTCTACTTGATGCAGGTGTACTGAACGACGGCAGACGACAACAGACGACAACAGACGACTCAGCAGATGATTCAGCAGCAGACGTAGAGTCAGGAGCTGCTTCGGTACTCACCGGTACTTCAGCTCGCTCGCCTTTGTAGCCTGGAGTAGGGGCGCAGCAACTACTTCAGAGCCAGCAGTCGTAGATACGTAAGTCCACCCTTCCTTTGTACCAGCGAGGGACCCTCCACTCCTCTCTCGTGCAGACTGGTAGCATGATTCTCCACTCCAAGCCTTGCGGCTATTCGATCCTCCTCAGCCGTCGGTAGGCGTACTCCTTTGTCACTTCGTAGCTTTCCTTACTTGAGTACGGTACTGTACAGATACTTCTTCTTTGAACAATGAAACCGTCGTTGTGAGGTATTTCACAACATCTCTTGGCAATGTGAAAAATCTTGGCAGACAAAAATGGTGCTCAACACCATACAAATCCCCATATCACAGTGCATTAAATAAATTATTTCGAAATTTAAACTTTTCACTGAACAATGAAATATTCATTTTAAGGTATTAATTACTGTATTTCACAGCATCTCTTGGCGTAGTGAAAAATCTTGGCAGAGAAAAATGGCGCTCTACACCATACAAATCTCAATAAATTAAATATTTTCAAACTTTCAATTTTTCACTGAACAACGAAATATTAATTTTAAGGTATTTCATATCTCTTGGCGTGGTGAAATTTCACTTACAAAACAAAAACAAAAACAAAAAAACTGGCGCTACTCTATAAGCAAAAAATTTAGGAGCTTGGCCTGACTCTCCCATACGTAGCTGCCATTGTTCTTGAAAAGCCGTAGACTGAAGCATTACCGACAGACAAGACAGCAATCATGATAACGACATTCATGACTGAAGGAAGACCTTTGACTCCTGCTACTCTGATAGCAATCCAACTATACCCATTAGAGAGCTCAGAAATGATCTAAGGAGCTTGCCGTGTTCAAAATATAACGTGGTAGTAATTATTGAGCTGATCATAACCAGTGTCATCATGTTCAACATACTAATCACTGTCATCATAATCATAATCGTAATCAGAATCGCTATCATCTAGATTCACACTTCGCATATTACGTAGCATGGAATTATTGGACTCTGCGCACCTCATAAATTCTTGAAGCGTGGAAATGGTTTTGATTTGCTCCTGGGTGATGAACAGATTCTGGAGATCAGAATTCCTATATTTCTTTTCCAGGTAAGCCAAAGAGAAAGTCCACACTGCAACTTCACCTGCAGACAGTCCTACCAGTTTCAGATATCCCTGTTTGGGAAACTTTTGGCGTTCAATAGCTTGTTTCTGAGACCATACCAGAAAACTGTCGTTTGTAGGAGCTAGGGGGTTGTAATGCTCGAGGGGCCAGACAAGAGTTTTGACTTGCTTTGACTTCAAATCAACGACAGCAGATACAAACCCATTGATATCAAAAATTAGCACATACTGGGTATTGGTTTCATCTTGCACAGTACCAAAAGCCCCTTTGCAAGACCAATTATCCGAAGTTGGGAAGCAGGTAATGGCTACATCCAGATGATCCTTAATAATGAAAAACTTGAAAGGATTTCCATCGTACAGAACTTCGGAGGATTTCGTAGGGTTTGAATATTTGGGGATTTTTCCTTTATCATTTAGGAGAATGAACTTTTCTTTGAAGAAAACGCCTCTGTTTGTGTACACGAAATCTCCCTGTTTGGTGTCTTCACACAAACACTGAAAGTCGTCTGGGAGAGCAGTGTCACAGTGAACAGGACAATCAAGGGTTCGAAACTTTGACATGTCTTTTTTCAAGTAATTGATAGCGCATAGTTTCCACGTGTCCCATTGGCTGTAGTGAATATCGTAGCGAGGACACTCGTGGAGTAGAGCTTCTTTGAGGGTCGTTTCAAGAAGAGGAAGAACTTGACAGAGTGAAACAATGTCCTTGAAGTCAAGAAGAGAGCAGATTTTGTCGAGAATTTCAGGGGGGAGCATGTTTGAGGAAGATGACAGTGGCAAACCATTACCAGTAACCGGTAATTAGTACAACAATTAGTCTGTCTTAGTTTTAGCTAAGCCATAAGCCTAGTTCTAGACTCATTTGTAGTTTCAATAAGTCACACTTTATTTGCAAATTATTCCGCCACTCTGTCCCACTCACGGTATAAGTTGTCATAGTAATCATCCTCATCATTCCGGTTTTCAGCGTGGTAAGCAAAATGAGACCTGTGGGTGCAAAATATGACATGGTAATGTGCCATTGAGAATGTTTATGAGCTCTTAGATGTATTATGTTCCCTTCTATCATCAATTTTTAGATTCCAAGGGAAATCATACACACTCCAGTTCTGTTTTTTAAAAACAGTGCGCTTGAAATCAGTACGATACAACAGAACCCTTCTTTATATCAAAATAAGGTCCAAGCGAGCTGGTTTCATGGACTAGATCCTACATTTTTAGCGTGGGTATTGGTGGAGTTATCGGTGATCTAGACATATAAATCATTTTTTCAGCTCAGAAACCGGACAATATTTTTTTCTATGAAAAATCTATCATAATCAGTCCTGTAAAAATCACAATTTAGCAGTTAGAGCCATTATATTTTCAGAAAATCCAACCTGAGTTTATCATTTAAGTACAATCTCAACCAACCTCCTATTTTTACTTGATATTTTATTTAAGTCATACTGTACTGAACAATTCTCATACCTGGTAGGGAGAAAAAAAAAAAAAAAGAAACAAACAGCAAAACTAAAAGAATATGGATGGTATACCAAACTCAGGAGTTTTAATAGGTGTCGATAAAAAATATTTCACCCCAGATAATCTCTGTATGCTGGTTTATGAGGTGTCAAATTATTAAAGTAAAGTCCCAACCAGTAAAACATTTAAGCGAGGGTTTATTAAAAGTCTGTCGATACTGCGATTGTTGGGTCATAACGCTGGAGTAGAAGAGAATATTTTTTTCGTCTATGAAGCATCTCTCATAACCAGTCGTGTAAAAGCACAATTTGGCAGTTACATCCGTTATATTCCCAAAAAATCCAGCTGAGATTATCTTTAAGTAAACTCCCAACCAGCTTTGTTTAAGCAAAGCTGAACAACTGATACTCTCAGGGGAAAAAAAAACAAAAAACAAACAGCAGCAAAACTAAAGAAACTGGATGCCATACCATACTCAGGAGTTCAATAGGCGTTCACAAAAAAACATTTCACCTCAGATCATCTCTGTATGCGCTGATTCAGGAGTGTGCCGAGGACTGAAAAATTAAAGTAAAGTCCCAACCAACATTACATTTAAGCGAGGGTTTATTTAAAAGTCTGTACTGCGATTGTTGGGTCATGATGCTGGAGTAGAATGGAGTAGAATTTTTATACATTTTTTCTATGAAGAATTGATTATAATCAGGCCTGTAAAAACAAATTTTCAGCCATTATATTTTTAAAAAATCCGACGTGAATTTACTGCGTAAGTAAACTCCCAACTTTATTTAAGCCATACTGAACAACATTCTCAGGGGAAAAAGAAAAAAGAAAAAACAAACCAAAAAAAATCCAGCAATACTAAAAGAAACTGGATAATATACCAAGCTCAGGAGTTTTAATAATTCGGCGTCGACAAAATAAAATTCCACCCCAGATCATGTCTGTATGATGATTTAGGAGGTGGTGTATAGGACTGAAAATATTGAAGTAATGTCCCAACCAGCCTTAAATTTAAGCGAAGGTTTATTTAAGAGTCTGTCCTTCCTGTACTTGCTGGGTCATAGCACTGGAGTAAAAGAGAATTTTTAATCTACTGGTATCATCATCAGTCCTGTAAAAATCACATTTTAACACTTCATTATATTTTGAAAAAATCCAACCTGAGTTTACCTCTAAGTAAACTCTCAACCAGCTTTGTTCAAGCATTGCAGAACAACCGGGAACAAAAAAAAAAAAAAAAAAAAAAAAAAAAGACCCAGCAAAAATAAAAGAAACTGGATAATATAATATACTCAGGAGTTATAATAGAAGTTGACAAAAAATATTTTCACCCCAGATCATCTCTGTATGCTGATTTAGGAGGTGTCAAATTATTAAAGTAATGTCCCAACCAACCTCAAGTTTAAGTGAGGGTTTATTTAAAACTCTGTACTGCGATTGTTGGGTCATACACTGGAGTAGAAGAGAATCAATATTTTTTCTATGAAGTTTTCTCTCATACAGTAATCAGTCCTGTAAAAATCACAATTTAACACTTCATTAATATATTTTCGAAAAATCCAACCTGGGTTTACCTCTAAGTAAACTCTCAACCAACTTTGTTCAAGCATTGCAGAACAACTAATACTTTCGGGAACAAAAAAACAAAAAAACAAAAAAAAACAAGACCCAGCAAAAATAAAAGAAACTGGATAACATACCATACTCAGGAGTAATAATCGAGGTTGATAAAAAATATTTCACCCCAGATCATCTCTGTATGCTGATTTAGGAGGTGTCAAATTAATAAAGTAAAGTCCCAACCGACCTTCAATTTAAGCGACGGTTTATTTGAGAGTCTGTCTATACTGCGATTGTTTGGTCATAACGCTGGAGTACCACAGTAGAACTTCTTTATATATTTTTTCTAGGTAAGAATCGATCATAATCAGGCCTGTAAAAATCACAACTTTACAGCCATTATATTTTTTAAAAATCCAACCTGTATTTGCTGTTTAATTAAACTCCCAACAAATATCGATATTTTATTTAAGCCATACTGTACTGTTCAACTGATATTCTCAAAGAAAAACCAACCAGCAAAACAAAAAGAAGCTGGATAGTATTCCATGATCAGAAGTTATGATAGGCGTCGAAAAAAAATTTCACTCCAGATTGTCTCTGTATGCTGTTTAGGAGGTGTCAAATTAGTAATAAAGTAAAACCATCAACGAGACAAAAATAAAAATAAAAATATAAAAAAATAAACCAGCAAAACTAGAAGAAACTGGAAAATGTGTGCGTACTCGTACTATACTCAGGAGTTATAATAGGCGTCGACAAAAAAAAACAAACAACCCCAGATCATCTCTGTATCCTGATTTAGGAGGTGCCAATAGTAGACCCGTGCCGATGACTGAAAATATTAAAGTAAAGTCCCAACCAGCCTTAAATTTAAGCGAGAGTTTATTTAAAAGTCTACCTATACTGCGATTGTGAACACTGGAGTAGAAGAAAAAATTTTTTTTTCTACGGAGAATCTACTGTATTATAATCCGTCCGGTAAATATCACGATTTAGCACTTACACCCATTATATTTTCAAAAAATCCAACCTGAGTTTACCTTTAAGTAAACTCCCAACCAACTTTGTTTAAGCGATACTGAACAACTGATAACTCTCAGGAGAAAAAAGAAAAAAAAAAGAAAAAGCCCAGCAAAACTAAAAGATTCTGGATAATATACCATACTCAAGAGTTTTATAGGCGTTAAAAAAATTCACTCCAGGTCATCTCTGTATCCTGATTTAGGAGGTATCTAATGATTAAAGTAATGTCCCACTGAACTGATACTCTCAGGAAAGAGCAAGAAAAAAACAAAAAACAACCACCAAAACTAAATGAAACTGGAGGGTATACCATACTCAGGAGGTCAAAAGGCGTTGACAAAAAATATTCCACCCCAGATCATCACTATAGGCTGATGTGCAGACGCCTGAAAATATTAAAGTAATGTCCCAACCAAGCTCAAATTTTAGTGATACTTTTTTTAAGCGACTGTTCTTACTGTAATACTGGTATAGTGACATGACACTGGAGTACGTACAGTAGAAGAGTAATTTTTTTTTTCTATTTAGAAGCTGTCATAATCAGTCCTTCACAATTTAGCATCCATATCTTAGGATAGGGCGAAATCTGACCAGAAATTATTTTTCCAAGTAAAATCCTTGTTTTTATTGATACTTTATTTAAGCCATACCTGTACTGAACAAATCTCTGGATAAAAAAAAAGAAAAATAAAAAAACCCTCGCCCAGCAAAACTAGAAGAAAATGGATCGTATACTATACACAGGAGTTATAATAGAGGTCAACAAAAAAATAAATAAATCACCCCATATCATCTCTGTATGCTGATTTACTGGTAATTAGGAGGTGTCAAATTCTTAAAGTAAACTCCCAGCCCACCTTAAATTTAAGCGAGGATTTATTTAAAAGGCTGCCTTAAGTGTGGTGGTAGGTTCGTAACACTGGAGTAGAAGAGAATATATATTTTTTTCTACGAAGAATCTATCTTAATCAGCCCTGTAAAAATCACAATTTAGCGCTTACAGCCATTATATTCTCAAAAATTCCAACCTGGGTTTACCTAAGTAAGCTCTCAACCACCTTTGTTTAGGCCATTGCTGAACAACTGATAATTACTCTCGGGGAATAAAAGAAAAAAAAAAAAAAAAAAAAAAAAAACTCAGCAGAACTAAAAGAAACTGGAAAATATACCATACTCAGGAATTATAATAGGCATCGATAAAAACTATTTCACCCCAGATTATCACTATAGCCTGACTTAGGAGGCGTCAAATCATTAAAGTAATGTTCCAACCGACCTTAAATTTAAGCGAGGATTATTTAAGCCGCAGTTCTTCTTGTACTGGAAAGGCCGTAACCTGGAGTAGAAGAGACAACTACCGGTACAGTACTGTAATCTATCATAACAAGTCCTGCAATTTAGCACTTACAGCTACCGGTATTATATTCTCAAAAAATCCAGTCTGAGCTTATCCTTAAGTAAACTGCCAACCAACTTTGCTTAAGCCACACTGAACAACTGATACCTCTCAGAAAAAAAAACACAACTTTCTGCTGGTATCGAAATACTCTTTTCCTTAACTTTCTAGCCCTTTCTAACCCTTGGTTATTTTCAGTTGGGTAGCTTTCCGCCATGGTATACAAACGTGCCATTTCGAGACCTCGTGTGGCTTCTGTTAGTAAAAGCACAGCTTAACTAAATGTCAAGTAACGGTACTTCAGTAACATAAACAGAGCCTGACTACTGTACTGTAAGTGAAATTCTGAAAAAAAAAAAAAAAAAAGTACTGTATTGTGCTGCCCCCTTCCTCTATATCTGGAAAGAAAAAACTCTCATGTACTACAATATGAAAGGATGGAGTCAGCAGTATCTTGTGTAGGTGCCATGTGAGGTTTTGACAAAAGATGCACCTAGAGTATTCAAAGCCCATATATAGCCTACCAATTTATTCACAATTTCACTGTTCTTACTCATTGAATGACACTGGCACTACAGAATATAGAAGTTACTGGCATGTACTAAGCCATATGATGCATACACGACATAGCTATACGTTTAAACCACACCTTGGTGTTTCTAGCAAAACTACAATTACAAATATGACTGCAGCAGTTTGATATCCTGAGCTTCTATCAAGTCTCTAGAACATCTTAATGTGCTCAGACTCGGACACTACACTCAAGCACTGTAGTCAGACTCTACTTATCCAAATATGCATATTTATCAGGATCATCAATAACACCAAGCTCATGTCTCTCACTCTACTCAGACCCAAGTACAGTACATCTACTGCACAGCTCTCTAATTCAACTCAGGATTTCACTACACTCACGCCTCTATCTCATTCTCTTTTTGGCATCCACTTCTTCATACCCTCATAGTACTGTATCATAATTCATTAAGCTACCTAGATTTCTCCACGTACAGTTCTCCTCCCTTCCCTATATCCTTGCCGTAATCACCTTGGGATTACGATATCAAATAATCATACGTAGCAGTGTAGGGTGGGATAGAGCAAATAGTAACAAGCTTAGCTATGCCACTATCAAATCGCCGAAACACAAACTGGCAGGTATGAGATGTGTTCACGTTCACTTCATCCTCTACTTTGCAAAAAAGTTCCCGAGCCACTCCTTGGCCTCTCCATAATCGCTTTTTGCCTGACTCAGCGTCTTTCTGACATTCTCCAAACACTGCTCGTCATCGGGTATACTGACCGCTCCAGTCTCATCTTTGTGGGCGCCAAAATGCTGGATTTTCTCACACGAAAGCTGCACTTTGGAAAGACCTAGAGAAGCAGAAGAGCCCTTGAGAAAGTGACCGAGAGAAGACAAAAGACTCAAATCTCGAGACTCCAGCGCCTGGTCCATTTGCAAAAACGTCGAGTCAGCTTGCTCGTAGTAATCCTCAATAATCATCTTGCTGAAATCATGGTCATCGGGGTCTTCATCCATACCCAAAATCTGCGAAAAGGTGTTCCAGTCCACAATGTCGTTGGAGTTGATGCTGTGGGTGGGTTCCGAGTACTCGGTTTCGTGCTGCGGCTCTCCGCCGTATTGTCGGAGCATGGTGTCGTCGATAGACATGGTGGGGCTGTGGAGGTGTAGAAAAGCTGTGTAATTTGTTGACCTGTCGGTTTGACCTGTCTTTTGGACCTGTCGTGTGGGTGAGTTGTGAATTAATGAGTCAAGTGGATAAGTCAAATATACCAGTCGAATTGATGAGTCGAAAAGGTACGTCAAATTGACTAGTCAAAAGGTCCGCAAACAAGACGTTGTCAGGTGGTGTGAATGTAGTGGTGAAGCCTACATGAGATCCATGGTGCATTTACTTTGGGGGTTACCCGGCTGCAGCAATTGGAAAATAGAGTTTCTCAAAACGCCTTAGTCATCGCCCAATAATTGATAAATGGGTATTTATCATACAAATTCCTGCTGGTTATTACGTCACGTGTTGTCACGTGATACAAAATCACCTTTGCGCCCTTTTCCCTCTTGTTTTTATCCATTTTTTTGCCATTTAATCTCGAAAAACACACAATTCATTGTATTTTCGAAAATACGGAGTTCTAAGACATGTAATTTATTAAGCAAGGGGAATGCACAATGTCCCCGCTTTATGCTGCTTTTTGCCGATGTTTTCGCGCTCATTTTGGATTTCTAGAATTTATTTTAGTTTAACGGGAAAAAGTGGCAAACATTTTGAGGCTTTGTAGCAGATGATACAATGAAGATACTGGAATAATTGTTGTACCAATGAATTCAGCACGTTCAGTACTACAACTTTGCTCTACAAACCCTACCGGTATCTTTGCAGTAGCGGATAATATTGATAGTAAGCCACATAACCTTTGTGGTAATCTTAGCTGCATGCCTGATAGTGATGGCGTTTAATTTAATTAGCGAGATTGAAAACACGATTTAAATAAACGAAAATAATTCAAATTAAATCAGGAAAATCGGAAAAATTCAGAAAATATTATATACTCAAGCCAAGATTCGACTCGTTTTTTAACCCAAGTCACGTGCATATTTTTCTTAAATCTGCATTCACCGGAAATTAACACTGCTTTTGTGCAGCCGTTTATTTTCGATTAATCATACAATGCTTTGTTTTGACACGATTGATAAATGTCTCGAAATTATGTCTCAAATACGAGGCAGGGAAATAGGGTTTGAACACACGTTGGCCCGGTTACATAAACACGTGAGGTGACTAAGCACGCTAAAACCTTATCTTATCGTTATCGCACTCTCTAACTGAGTCACCCAACGACAAACGGCATACGACAAAACATGGCCACTGCTTTCTTGTGAGTATCTGACTAAGGACTGACTAAGATGTGACTAAGCGTCAGGTGATCAATTGATGACTAATCACACCACGTGATTTTAATTTGGGGAAATGGGGTGTGGGGTTCCATCCCCTGATTCAGATCTCCGAAACAACAGTCTCAGTATGAGGTAAGCACGCACGTGATGAGGATTACTAAGCATACCACGTGATGTGCTTATGTAATCAAAAATCACATGACTCCTACACTGCCCCTATACCCAGATACCCCAGATCAGCATGTCTTACATCAGCACTTAGCTGATCCTGACATGAACAAGTCACATGCTTACCTAAGCATGATTACATAATGTCGTTACCTTCGGACACGTGACTAACCCAGCTACGGAACCCTGACCCGCCCCGAAGTGCTCGGACGAGTGATTGCTGACTCATTTACGGTCCCCAGTCACGTGACCGTGAAACCCGGAACACTTTCTGATCACGTGCGGTACCGTGTTTGTGAACGTGACTACCCCGGTGTGATTAGTAAGCCTGGCAGTCACGTGAAGGGTACAGTTGCCTTCAATCTCACCGAATCTGATGTTGCCAAGCTCGATGAGTTTGAAGGTGATGATTATAAGCGGGTCGTAGTTGATGTTGACGTTGAAGGAAAAACCGTGGCTTCTAATCTCTATCTTTGGATTGGAGGAGATGATAGATTGGATGGTCAGGATTGGGATGTGGATGTTTTTGTCAAGGAAAAGATGGATAGATGGTTGTATGAGGAGCTTGGAGTTCATGTTAAGACGAGGGAGTAATGGGATAAGCAGCTCATGAGGTTATGAGTGAGTGTCTCTTACAATACTTGTACCATACAGCATATACAGAATGATACATATTTTACTATTTGGTGATGAAATTTGCAAATGATACATCTCAGATACAAGTACAAGAGCCATTCATACCCTCAGAATCAATAGAAGAAGAAATAGATCATGATACTGGTTAGTACTGTAACTGAGGGGCTCTCAGACTAGTCTCAAAGGCAGAATTTTTAAAATGGCCAAAACACCTCCGATTTTAATTCTGAAAGCGGCATTAGAATTTCCTGATTAAGGGCTTCAAAATGCGCTATCACTTGCCTTTACACGAGCTCTACTCGCTGAGTAAAAGCCGTTCAAAGTAGCATAAAGTACCTGGTTTGGTCCCAGCATAAAGTACCGGGACGGCATAAACTACGGGTATGTACGTATGCAAGAGTATGCAAGGTAAAAAAATACACAAATTCCCATATATCTCAACCAGCAGGATACCCATCCCCTTCAGAATCTCATTTGAAGCAATGATGTTCATTTTACAGTCCATTTTGTGTGTGCATGTTTTATGCACATATATGCATGTTTCATGCAGGTTGTATGTCTGTACCAGAACTCCATATTGACGTATCATGGGGGTTGGAGGTGGTTTGTTCTAATATATAACAATTATTGTTAATGCATTTTATACCCCCATTGCATTGTTGTTCATGTCATTGTGAGAAATCTACTACCGGTACTTATTAAAAAGTGCTTAAGAATCATCGCAGACTGCCTATATGCAGGTTTTCACCATTGGGAATACTTAATTCATGGCCAAATCGTCGTAAAAAACCTGAATCTAGGTTTTCACTTTTGCAAATACTTAAATAATGACCAAATCGTCGCAAAAATCCTGAATCGAGGTTTAGGTTGCGAGAAAATCTTAGGAACTCGATTTACCAACTGTCAGCTGCCTTTCTACAGGTTTACTGAAATATAAATGAACCGAAACATATATTATCGTCGCTACAAACCTATAAAAAGGCTGTGTGTACAAGCATTTATTTTTGGGGTGTCTATCCTCAGAATCAAGAGAACAAGAGATAGATCATGATACTGGTTAGTCTGAACTGAATAAATTAAAGGTGTCATTCGATAAGAACTTATCTAGAACCTTACGGTCATGTATGCGAAACTCTATACTTTTTGGGGCTGACGATTTTCTGAGTGAAGGTGGTGGTACGAATATTTTTCTACTGTAGATACCTCCTAATCTGGGGCATCACAACCGTATACTTGGAATTTTTGTAGCCCGTTTGTTCCGTGAATTATAATCATTTTCCCAGTTCACCTTTTGTGTGATACTTATGAAAAGTGTCAACATATCATCTCTAAAAATTGGGGCTGAAAAAGGTGAGGAGGGTAACCCACTAATGAGGGGCTAGAGTGACTGGTCAAAAATGTGCACAGCCTCCTTACACATAACCACACCATTGATTCAATATATTTTTATAGAAACATACCTGATCACAACCATCACCATGCTCATTCCAGTTACACCGAAAAACACTCTACGAACTGATGTGGAACGCAACAAAGCTGAACAGCAGCGAAACAGAGCTATCACTGAGGGTATTAGTGAGCTCAGAGAAGTTGTACCTGATTGTCCTGTAAAATCACAAGCAAAGGTGCTCAAAAGAGCTGTACAGTATATCGGTGAGTTGGAGGCAGAAATTGATTTTCTGAGATCGCAACAGCAGGCAATGGCTCAGCATCAATATCTTCCACATCCACAATTTCACTTCCACATGCACCAACATGTACCACAAATGTACCCCGAGCAGTTTTTGCAGTACCCTCAGTATCCACCTCAGACTCCAGTTCAGTTTGGACACTATCCACTACCTCCAGACTCTCCATATCAGTCACATCAAGCATATGTGTATTCTCCGTGAGTTATAGAATTGAATGATATGAACTATTTTCAAGTACTGACTGTCTCTGTGTAGATACATATCACTGAATATACTCGTTTGAACTAAGTAATAACACTACAGATCATACAACAAACACTGTAGACTTGTCACCCATACACTGTACTGCACCCCTCTCTTAATATGATCTTACTTGAGTTATACCACAAGGAGAGATCGTAACAAGGTGAAACAAACTGCATTGTCCTTCCAGAGGCATGCTATAACACGGGAAACTGAATTTAAGGCAAAAAAATATTGTTGCTTTTTTTCCAAAAAACATCAACTTTTTGCTCATGGGGGGGACCACCTGCGATTTTGTCAAAAAACAGTGAAAAATCGAAAATACACAAACCTTTGGTCTCCTGTAACTCGGGTAAAAACAGGAGATTTTATATTTTTAAAACGGTTTCCTGAATTAAAACGATCAATTGATTCGACAATCATCTTCAACTTTGTCAAAACCACTTCTGGATGAGCTGTTTCACACTAACCCTTGTTAAATGTGACACTGAAAAAAACTGAAAAAAAAACTGAAAAAAAAACTGAAAAAAAAACTGAAAAAAAAATACAAAGTTTTTATAAATTAAAATATTAATAGCTCAGGTTGTTCTTCGACATCACAATATACTGTAGGTCAAATTCCACGTTCTCGAGGCACGTCTATGGCTTGTTTGGACAAGTTTTGTATTGCAGATATTATGCATGTATTGCATATACTATGCACCATTTCTATTCTTGAATATCACCACAAGGAGAGATCACAGCAACATGAAACAAAGCGCATTGTATTTCTAGAGGAACGCTAGAACATGGGAAACTGAATTTGAGGCCAAAAAAAAATGTTGCTTTTTTCCAAAAAAAGTCAGGTTTTTGGCTCATGGGGGGGACCACCTGCGATTTTGTCAAAAATCAGTGAAAAATCACAATTTCACAAAACTTTAGTCTCCTGAAACTGGGGTAAAAACAGCAGATTTTAAATATTTTAAAACGTTACCATAATGAAAACGATCAATTGATGCTATATACATCTTCAGCTTTGTCATTACCACTTCGGGATGTGTTGTTTTGTACAAATCTTCGTTTTATCTGGCACTGAAAAAAAACTGAAAAAAAAAGCTGGAAAAAAAATAAAGTTTTTATAAATTGCGATATCAATATCTGAGGTTGTTATTCGACATCACAATATACTGTAGGTCAATTTCCACGTTCGCGAGGCACACCTACGACCTGTTTGGACATTGTTTTGTATTGGGAAGATTATGCATAACAAGTAGACTGGTCAAACAGCACTGTAAAGGACTCATCACAAGCACTGTAAACTGCCAGTCAGTTCGACATTAATACATAATATTTCTTTTTATTTTTTATTTTTATTCACCTCTTCAATGCACTCACCACCACTCATTCCCATCTCCGACTTACCTCGAGCAGTATCTCCTAGCATCCTCGAGAAACAACGATATGCTGAAGGACTAGATCATCTTGCACAACTTGTTCCAGGCGTGTACAATTCTACAGAGGCCACTCTCATTAATCAAGCTGCAGAGTATATCGTTGAACTGGAAAAAGAAGTGGAAAGATTGAGATCAGCTTTGCTTTATTATGAGCTGCTATTTCAACCCACTCAGTCTCATGATCAGCTACAGGCCACTTCAACTCCTCAGAAGAAAGGAGGATATACATTTCTTCCTCATGATCAGTTACAGTCCACTTCGACTCCTCAGAAGAATGAAGGAGAATATACATTTCATACTGCTAATCAGTCCTGGTGATGTTATATTATATACTGTAATGGAACACTACACGTAATTACAAGTAGCTGAAAACCATATGTATGATCAATTTTGATATTTAGTTACAGCACAGTAATGTAACCGCACTCTCATATCGATAAGAAAGAGATTCCAGGCCAGGTACAAGAAGTACCTCCTACATCAGCTATCTATACATAAATACCAGTCACCTTAGTGAGGGATATGTATGTAATCTCCTTTTGGATATTATGTTCAACACAAACCCACCAGATAACCATTGCTAACAATATATTTATTTATATTTTTTGTTCACCAATTATCCCTCGGAATATTCCACTCCTTCATAATCTTGTTGCGCGTCTTCTTATACGTCTCTTTGCTCATATAAAAAGCCCTGAATTTACCATCCATAAATCCTGGAATCATGGGACGGTATTTACGATGTCGACCGACAGGAGTAGTGAGCTCGGTGATAGTACCTGTTTCCAGATTCACCATTTCAGCGCTGTTTCCAAACACAGAAACAGTAAATTGGCGTCCATGGGGTGCCTCACTGCTCTGATTAAACCCATAATGGCTCACTCCTGTGATAATCTTGCCAGGGTTGTAATGGACTTGCTGAGTTTCAAGATCGACAAAAGTAGGCACAAGTATCTTCTTCTGAACATGCCACCAAACAAGTCCATTGTAAGAACCAGCCATTGGATATTTCACAGACTGAGGGTACTTGATCATCTGCTTGCTTTCATGGTCAGCAAAATACCACTGGTCGGTGTTTCTTGCATAAAAAAGATCACCCATAGATTCCGTATCTGCATTGAGATAGTTGAAATCAAACCCGTGCAAATAATGCGGTTCATCTCGAGTCATAACAAGCCGAAATTCTTGTCCTTCTTGCAAGTTATCAACCTCAATTGTACTAGGGTATACAATAATGTCCAATGGACGACCAGAGGTAGGAACCATGTCTGTAGCTAAAGTGAACTCCACACCTCCAAACTCGAGCACTGTAGTATCTCCTTCTTGTCGAACAATATTGCTTTGCATGTCTGCATCGAGTGTTTGCATGGAATTCAAATCTCGCAAAAGATGGTGCATGTAGTTTCTAGAAAGAACATGAACATGGTCACATACTGCCTGGCGACAAGATGAGTGATGAGGTTGAATAGCTGAAAAGTCAGTAGGAAGACGTTCCTTGTACCCCAGTTCAGAAGCAACAACTGTTCTTCTATCCTCTTTTTTTTGAGGCACATTTATCTCGTTCAAGTCAGAAGTAGTAGGCCACTTGAGACGTGCTACAAACACTAGAACACAGTCTGACCAAGTGTTTATAGAATCTCCAGGTCCAAACCAAGGGTTTCGCATGTGCAACTTCCGTTTGAAAAGAGGTTCCATCTGCTGAAACAGGTTGTACCACTCGGAATTCACTTGACGAAGAACCACACACGTTTCCAAATCACAAGCAGAGTAGATGAGAGATGCGATTTCAGGAGGCCAAGTGAAGGAGGTTGATTTTTTCTCTTGCACTTTTAGGGCTGGTTTTTCTGGAAGTCTGACACTCACGTGATCTCCAAATCCAGTCATGAATTTCTCAAAAAACCACTCTTTGACCTCCTTGGGCTGATTCTTGACAAGATCCAGAAGACTAGCCTGAAGAATTCTAGACAAGTCTTGGTCAAGCTGATTGTTTTTTTGTACTGACAATTCAGTGAGATTTTTAAGTCTCAATGTCGCAGAATCAAGACGCTCTTCAATTCTCTCCTCCTCATCTCGAGTCTCAGGTTCATCCATATCTTCTAGCATCTTGACAGCTTTTTGTAAAACACGAATGTTTTTTTCAAGCTGCTGAAACGCGGATTTTCGTTTGGGATTCACGACACGCTCGCACAACATGGAATAGGCATAATTGGTTTGTTCAGCACCTTTGACAACTTCCTCTTTGGTACTAGAAGCAGATACCAGGTCGCATGTACTGAACTCCATATTGCCCTTGATGGTGTTGAAAATGTGCTTCACATCTTTTTTGAGCTGTTTGACAGGGTCAGGTAGCCCGTCAATAGCAGCGCCTATGAGCTCGAGAAGATCATAGTCCTTGTCAATGTCCAAGTCTTCATGTTCGTCGTCCATTGTAGTGATCGTCGGGACGTGACGAATTTAGGTTTCACGATTTAATATATTTAAATTTAGTTCGAGACACAAACAGCGTCAACGACAGGAAATATATTGTCATTTCAGTTTCGTTTTGCACCATCAGAGAGTGCAAAATACAACACGGGTTTTTTTTCCACAGTTGACCCGACTTTTCGCAGAAGTGTTGAAAAAAACATTTTGAAAAATTGAAAAAAAATTGAAAAAAAAAGTGAAAAAATTGAAAAAAAAGTGAAAAATATGAAAAAAAGGTGGAAAATTTTTAGAAAAAATTGAAAAAAGTTGAAAAAATCTGAAAAAAATCTGAAAAAATTAAAAAAAATTAAAAAAAATTGAACCTAAAATTGAAATTTTCACCTCACCTGACACACATTTTTCACCTCACCTGACTCACATTTTTCACCTCACCTGACCCAATTTTTCACCTCACCTGACTTACATTTTTCACCTCACCTGACTCACATTTTTCAGTCACGTGACCTGAATTTTTCAGTCACGTGACCTGAATTTTTCACCTCAGGTGAGCCACATTTTTCAGTCACGTGACTTGAATTTTTCACCTCACCTGAGCAACATTTTCAGTCACGTGACTGAAATTTT
>BCKF01000004.1:216895-227112 GCA_001600515.1 Yarrowia sp. JCM 30694 | reverse complement strand
TGATCTAGGTCACGTGAAATGGAAATCTTCCCCCTGGGAAAGGCAAAACGGCACGATTATATGCAGTCTTTTGCCCACCTTATTGACCTTAAGGTGGACTATAAAAATGCCCAGGTTCCCATTTGTGTTCTCTTCCTCCTCACCATCACTTTCGCCACCTAAACAATCGTCATCCATCATCACAACACCACAGAAACCAATGATTACCGTACCAAAAGGAGCTTGCGATACCCAGAGATGATAGCGCACTCATACAAGAGTGCTGATACCCGTGAGTGTGATTTCCAAGATGTTTCCCCCGATGTTTGTGTTTGTGTTTGTGTTTGTGTTTGTGTCAGTTGTGTTTGTGTCAGTTGTGTTTGTGTCAGCTCATCCCAGAGATGACAGCGCACTCACACAAGACTGCTGATACCCGTGAGTTTGTGATTCCCAGGAGATTGCTGCTGTTGTGTTTGTGTTTGTGTTTGTGTTTGTGTCAGTTCTGAGCTGGGGGTTTGGTTGACGTGTTGTCACAGAGGGATGGATGGTACCAGTTCTGTGGTCGCATGAGCCTTCCCTGACGTGAATGAAGGAGCTGTTACTTCAGTGGACAAGACTGTTGATGCTTCTAAGCAGTAGGTCTTACTCACGCTGTTGTGGCTAGATCTGAGCAGGTACAGCTGGGGTTGATCTTGCCAACATGACATAAACGGAGCTGTGGTTGGTTAGACAGGAGAAATAATAAACCAACATGTTCTTACTCACCCAGTGTTATCTTGTTGTGATGCTGTAGTGTGGTGGTAGTATACAATAAATATATAGCTATTTGACAGTAACGGTAGTGGTTTTTTGTACTCTATGGGACCTAACAAGTGATGCCATGATCTCAGAGTAACAGCAAATGGGTATTTCTAAGAAGATAGCTCTGCGCTTCTCTCAACAGCACCTTTCTTAGTCATCTTAATGTTGGGGAGGTTTTGAAGCTGTAAATAACCATAGCACTAATAAAATACTGTTATAATACTCAGAATAACCGCCAAAATACTCAGAATAACTTTTAAAATACTCCGGATAGCCGTTAATACGGATTTCTGACAGACTGATTATCTTGCATGCCCTTGCATACCCGTAGTTTATGCCGTCCCGGTACTTTATGCTGGGACCAAACCAGGTACTTTATGCAACTTTGCGCGGCTGTTACTCGACGAGTAGAGCCGGTAGAAAGTCAAGAGATAGTTCATCTTGAAGCCCATGTTCAGGAGATTTCAATGCATTTTTCAGATTTGAAATCGCAAGTGTTTTGGCCATGTTTAGATTTCTGTTGAAACTATACGTTTCTGCTAAAAACGGGTACTTTATGGGGCATTTTATTCGGCAAGTAGAGCTCGTGGAAAGATGAGAGGTGGCCCATTTTGAAGCCCTGAATCAGGAGAAAACAATGCTTTTTTCAGATTTGCAAAATGACGGGTTTTGGCCATGTTTGAATTTGACCTCTACGAAGAAACGAGATTTGAAACAGCTAAAGCCACTCAATAGTCTGTTGCGAGGGACTGGAAGAAAGAGAAAAATCGGGTGATCATTTTGGGCTCTTTTTCTGCCATATATTAGTAGTATATACTCGCTGAGCTCGGAAGTGGATATCTGATATTATTTTTAACCGCCGATAGTCTAGCAGTATAATAGTCGTCACTGTTGTTTTTAAGAGGTTGGGAGTTCGATACCACGTGTTGTAAACAGTTGGTGTCCTCTTTCCCTCTCTACCATTCTTTCCCTCTCTACCATTGGTCTTACTGGTCAAGCCATATGTACCGGCCACCTGTAAATCATCCAACTAATGAGGCGATTTGAGGTACCCAGAGGAACAAAAGAGATACCGTTGGAATCAGAAAAACGAGGGGATCACAATGATGGTAGTCTTGTTGAGGTGGGATTAGTGGAACAATGTGGACTGGTTTTTGAAGTGTTTGCCTTATTTAAGGTCATCTGAATTTCCGAGCCGCACGGCTGGGGGTGCAGTTTTGGGGGCTTGAATCAGGGTTGAAATAGTAGCTATGAAGATGGGGGATACTGTAAAATGTTCTCATTGGCTGGGTTAGTCACGTGTATTTTTGGATTTTCGTTGAGAGCAGTATCTGTTGTCTGAGGACAGTTGCAGTTGGTACATTGTTTAGTTGGGGAGTTTGTTAAGATAATGTTGACTGAGGAGTATTACTTGGTATTCCTGAAGAAAGAAAGAAAACGGAGTTTGGCTGGTGGAAGTTATACCCACAATTATGTTACTCGTGACGTAAAACATTATATTGTCAGTACTGTACAAATATTCTGAGCTAGGTGCACTTCAATGTCTCATTTACTTAACCCACTGGCACTTACGAAAAGTTCCTTTTAAAAGCTACCATGGGAACTACAGCCCTCTAATTACTTTTACTTTAAATTAATGAATCCATCTATATGCAAAAACCACCTTCTCTTAAACCTCACATCTCTCTTCTCTCACCACCCTCTTACCTGCATCTTCGGTAGCAGTAAGAGTCTCTGAAATATCCGTACTCTCTTCCTCAGCATCTTTAACAGCCTCCTCATCGTTACCAACAGTCAACTCTGACTGCAATTTTCGCTCCTTGCGAGTTCTCAGCAGCCAAATGATATGACTGGACATTATACCTAGCTCCAATGCAAGAACAATGAGATACAGAACACATCCAAGCACATCAAAGTCTCCCTTTTGGAAAAGCAGAGACAGGAAGGAAAAGAGAGCTCCTAGAGAATCCATAGTAAGAAAGACAAAATTGATTCCGACAACTTGTCCGTTTCGCTTCCAAAGCTCATAATAAGGAGGAAGCAAACCAGCAGCAAGAAGCACACAAGCAATAATACCAATCATGAGATTAGGCCAGGTGGTACCTCTATCATACAAGTATCTGAATCCAATACTGAGACCCACCTCAATAGCAGCTGCACAAATGACTGCACAGCAAAACAGCGTCAAACAGTACTTGAGAGGACGCTGAATAGGAGGATAGTAAAGACACTGGAACCATCCAATGAAGGAAAAGATGCCAAAAATCTGAGGTTGGATCTGAAGAGCAACTCCTCCTCTCTGAGCAATGAAATATACTCCAAAAGGAACAGCTGAAGAACCCCACAAAAACAACATGATTGGTGGTAAGCCTTCGGTGCATTTGTGACGGTAGTTATGGATGACTTGGGGTGCTAGCTGGATACACCAGAGCACTGTTCCAATGGTGGAAAGGACAGTGGAAGCGGTAGTTTCCTCGACTGCCATGGTTATGATAAGGGTTAGGGCTTTTGATAAGGGTTAGTAAGCCGGGGGTATGCTTGGCTTAGTCAGTGGATCAGTCAGCAGTCAGAAATAAAAGTTTCTTGGCTTTTATTCCAGTCACGTGATGGGCACGATTTCTGTCTTTTGTTAATCACACGTGATCAAGATCTCTGGATGTTATGTTATACCCATGGCAACGGCATCAGCTCATTTATATACATGCCGTTAGGTGCGCACGAGGCGACTAAGCTTATCAGGGAGTAAAAAAAAAAACAAAGTTGGCGGCGAAAAAAGCCTATTTTTTCCGGGAGTCCTCCCCCCATAGAGTTTGACATCCCAACTGGGTAATGCCTTTTTGGGTAGGTCTGTGCGTCTTCCTAGTCCCGTGCCTTAAACGGGCTCAAAACCACGCGCGCTTTGCCCCATTTGCCTTGCAGCTACGCGTCCGACTCGTCATATCAGTACCCCACCTTCCCCCTTCTCATACGACCCGCACTGCTCATTTGGTGCACGCCAAGAGCCTCTATGAATCGCCAAGCTAAGGTTCGGTGGTGACCGTTTAGACTTGTGGCGGAGCTTAAGCCTAAGGTTAAATCGGTAGCAAAAAAAGATACCGGGGAGGAGGTAGTTGGTTAACGGGATTAGTGGATTAAAAATCGAGTAAATTAGTGGCACAGAAAAGGAGGACACTAAAATGGAGAGAAAAATCGGGGCTTTAATATGGCACATTTAAAATCTGCATAGCTACTTTGAACATCCAAATATCGGGGTTCTTGTGACCACTCGTATACTCACATGACATTGCTGAATAACCCTAATGAGACTCATCTATGCAACGCGTCCAAAGCGGTAAAAAAACGAGAGCAACAGTATGAGGTTTTGTGAGCCCCAAACAAAGAAAAACAGAGTCACATTTACTCTATCACAGACCAATCAACTCTGTGACGTTTTTACCCCATCGCCACACTGCTTATCTCGGATAATAATACGCCGTTATGTGTTTTATACGACAGGGACTAAACGTGTGTCAGAATAAGGTTGGGGTCCAGGTCACCACCCACCACGAGACGAGTGTGGTCACCACAAGAGGGGTGTGGTCACTACGAGGGGGGTGTGGTTATTACATGGCTTGTGTCGTTATCACAAGGCTGGTTTCGTGGGTTAACTCTAATTGGCTGGTAAAATATGCCATAAAACTACGGAGAAATGGGTCACACCTAGAGTGAGTGGTATGACTAGAAGGAGAAAGTCCATGCGGTTTTAATGAGACTGTTGGATTTAGTGTAGCGTTAATATTCAGGGCTTGAGGGGGTGATGAAGATTTTCGGGGTTTTAAACTATATTGAGGTGGAAGTTGTTGGATATCGAGAAAACCAGTACCAGTCGATTCCTCTCGATGAGCTGAACAAAATGCACTTTTCAGAATCTCTCTACGACCCCTACAACCTCCTCTACACTCTGGATATTCAAACCTGGGGTTTACGTTTACATTCACGTAGCCACACGACATGATCAGCATGGTACGATTACATAAGCGCGGAAAAGATGCGCTCAGGGGAGTAGAATGCAGGAAAATGCTTGTCTAGAGTTTCAACGGGTATTATGGGTTGTTGGAGGTATGTGGGTTTAAGATGGATCAAAATGGGGATTGTAGTTAACTAATGGGGACAATAATATACCAGAATGTAGCCCTGAATCTCCTCTATCTTTTAGTACTACTCTCATATCTCTATCACTTCTACAACCCAAGTTATCACACTTCTCCCACCCCAACTAAAGTTCACCCACTAGCTCATAATTACTTGAGGGTTTCATAACACACGCCCGAAATCTATTTTTAACCGCCACAGAGTTTTGAGCGTATTAAATGAGACCTGGTTCTCACAGAGCCTCTCATAAGCCCCGGATATGACTCTTTTCCTTTGTCTTTTTGTGTTTGCTGTGATTTTATCCCCTGTTTTCCGTTTGTGTTTTTTCGCTATCTTTTTTTGCTCCTGATGCACACCTGTCATTATTATCGTCGAGTGGCGTTGTTAGAGTTTTGGAGTAGTGAATTGAGAGATGAATATGAAGGTGTTATAGTAGAGTTAGGGAAAATCTGATTACATAATTAGAATCACCACGTGACGGAGATTACTACTCCGCTTTTAAAATCCCAAAAAGTCCACTTTTACACCCTGAAACCCTTATCTCCCTTTGCTGCCAATCGTGTTCCTGAAATTCCACAGTTGCGATATTGAAGTCAAAAAAAATACAGGGTTTAATGTCTCCGATCAGATGTTTCACGGCAACAAAAGATACACAAGGGGTGACTAAAGAGGTGTATAGGCGAGTTACTCCAGGAAAAAGGGTTCTTTGTAACTATTTTTTAACAAACTTGAAAATGTCAAGTAACCTAAGTAATTGTCAAGTAATGAAAAACGAAAAAAACTAAAAACACCACAACTCGGTCAAAACCCATCCGATCAAAACCAAACCACTTGCATTCGATTCAAATCCTCTTTTCTATCTGGATGTGTTCTCTAGACCCCTGTAATACCAATTTTCAGCGGCTTAGTCAGCACCTTTCACAGAGCAGAGGGCACTTTTTCAATTTTTCAAAAAAAGCCTGGCTAGCTCAATCGGTAGAGCGTGAGACTCTTATCTCGAAAGTCATCTCAAGGCTGTGGGTTCAAGCCCCACGTCGGGCTATACTTTTTGCAAAAGTATTTCTACAAATTTTTCTTCCCGAAAGTATAAACGAGTTAAAGTTTACAGCCGTTGACTCGTGTGAGAAATGGCTATAGTGGTGGAAATGTTTGTTTTTTGACCTAGAGCTCTGAAACTCGGGGGATCAGGTCACGTGACCCATATATACCTCCATTTTTCATATCTAAGAAATCCATCCAACCACTCACCCACAACAACCCTCCATATGTCATCATCTATAACCTCTTCCACGCGTTTATTTTTCACGCTAATGAATGGAAACTTTTTTGACGTGCACTAGTCTTGCCGTGGAGTGGCCCTGAAAGTGGATATGTCCATGGAATGTATAGTTGGCGTTTTATTGGTGGTGTGACGGATTTCAGAACTTGTATCAAAGCTAGCAGACGTTATAGTTGTCCGAGAAAGATGAGGAGTTGATATCCCGAATCTCCTGATTTCTAGCTATCTAGTGATACCCCTAAATACCCTGCCACTCTTAGACACGGCTCACAAACTTCGTTTCCATATTTTTCACTTCCAGTAATACAGCCAAACGGCTCTGAACTTTACACCATGTTTAAATAGCCTCCAAGGAAGCGTTTCCAAAAGAGATCTTGGCTGCGCCTTTTCGGTGGTCATAGATGAGCCGAAATGGGAGAAAAACGGTGAAAAAAAAAAAAAAAAAAAGTGCCAAAAAGATAATCCGGTTTGAAGGAGAGTTTGAGCGGAAAATGATCCGCTAGGGTGGCTTAGAATACGGGGAATGAAAGGTAGTGTGACCTGGGTCTGTGAGTGAAGAAGTGGGGGGTTTGGAGAGTGTTTGTTAGGGTTAGGGCTTATGTGGGGGTACCAGGGGGTGTTGTGGAGTGTGGATAAAGAGGTTGGAGGAGTTTCAGAGTGGTTGATTTGGTTTCAAGGGAGATGGGTAGTGGTGTTTGTAGAGGTGTTTAGTTAAGGGTTTGGAAGTTAGTTGGGAGCTAGTTGGGAGTTTAGAGAGAGGATACAAAAACGGTCCTCAGAGAACCACCAATGGTGTAATGTAAAATCTGAAACTTGTATCGTACTTCTCAGATTCAGGTGATCATTATGGGCTATCATGAGTTTCAACAGAGTGAGTGCAAGTGCCTCATTAGGACACCTTGTGGTGTTACTCAAGTATGATCGTATCAAGAGATGGCAAATGATGTAAAACGTGCCACAACAGCGTAGAATTTTGTCCACAGTATATTGTGATGCCAAAGAATAATATGAGCTACTAATATCTCAAATTAAAAGAACTTCGTTTTTTTTTTTTCTAATTTTTTTTTCAATTTTTTTCGGTCTCAGGGAAAACGAGAATTTGTGCAAAACAACACTTCCCGGAGTGGTATGGACAAATGTGAAGATGTATATAGAATCAATTGATCGTTGCGATTCAGATGATACCTTGAAAAACATAAAATCTCCTATTTTTGCCCCAGTTAGATGAGTGTAAAGTTTTATGAAATGTTCATTTTTTGGCATTTTTTGACAAAATCGCAGGTGGTCCCCCCCACAAGACAAAAAGCTGACTTTTTTGAGAAAAAAACAACTTTTTTATTTTGGTCTGTAATCAGTATCCCACGCTGTAGCATGTCTCTGGGAGTACAATGCGCTTTGTTTCCCCTTGATACGGTCTCTGCTTGTGGTGATACGATCATATCAAGAAAGGATGAATAATCTCTGCAATACAACACACTCCAAAAAGGTGAAAGACGTGGCACAAGAGGGTGGAAATTGACCTACAGTATATTGAGATGTTAAAGAACAATCTCATATATTAATACTGCAATTCAAAAGAACTTTGTATTTTTTTTTCAATTTATTTTTTTCACTTTTTTTCAGTGTCAGGATTAACAGGGATTTTTGCAAAACAACACATTCCAAAGTGGTATTGACAAATGTGAAGATGGATATAGCTTCAATTGTTCGTTCTCATTATGGAAACGTTTTAAAATATTTAAAATATGCTGTTTTTACCTCATTTTCAAGAGACTAAAGTTTTGTGAAATTGTGATTTTTCACTGTTTTTTGACAAAATCCCATGTGGTCCCCCCCACGAGACAAAAAGTGGTGTTTTTTTGAGAAAAAAACAACTTTTTTATTTTGGTCTGTAATCAGTATCCCACGTTGTAGCATGAATCTGGAAGTACACTGCGCTTTGTTTCACCTTGATACGGTCTCTCCTTGTGGTGATACTCGAGTAAGATCATGGTGCATACATTAACTGCACAATACACAGCACTTAGCTTTTTCAATAATCATCACACAAACAAGAGACCTATCTCATTAGAACCGCCTTCTCAAGAGCTACAACATGAACCCCCTTACACCCTTGTCAGCCTCCTGGAACCCTATCAAAACAGGAAAACCCAGTAACTCACGCAATTCACTCCAAATCAAAATTCCACCACTTTCACCTTGTCCAACACCCCCAAAATACCCCAATTACACTCCTCCTTCACCTCCATCCCATACAAAAAGCTCCACCTCCATTTTAAAATAAAGTTCACGCCCAGCATAACCTCTTTCACTTCATCACCTCCAAACCTTCGACACAACTTATCACCAACCATGAACTCGACGGTGTTGCAGGGCAAAGTAGCCGAGATCGCGTCACGTGTTTTGGAGCGCATTCCCGATCACGTGAAAACAGAAATCAGCCAGCATGCTCAAAAGGCCGCTGAAATCGGATCATTTTACTACGGTCAAAAAGACGAATATGCCGCCAAAGTCGCTGAGCACGTGACTTCTCATTACCAGTGTGCTCTCACGTGTGCCACAGCCCGATACAACCAATTGGGCTCTTTTATTGCTCTCTGGATGCACAATTTGCCGTTTGACGAGCAAATTCTGATTTTCACTTTTCTGGTTTTTGCTGCTGTGGCTGTTGTGTACGTCGGAGCAAAGGCAGGTGTATGCCGACCTGTGGGCTCACGTGATCCGGATCAGGATTCCGAGCTCTTCAATGTCTGTGATGTTCAACAATCTCAAGTTGAGGTGGTTGGAGATACCGAAGCCATGTTTATGCCTATTTTCGGTGGAATTTTTCTCTGTGGTTTGTACTTTGCGTTGAAGTACTTGTCCAAAGAGACCGTGCAGTGGTTTCTGACTCATTACATGTCGTTTGCAGGCTCAATGAGTGTAGGTATGGTTGTTTCCATGGGATACAAGGGATTCCTTCGAACTGTCTTCAACAGTAATGTTAGACATTTCAAAATTGTTCTGTGCAATGATACCGACTACCGAGGCGTGGGATCTTTCTCCAGATCCGATATTGAGCAGATGGAGTGTGATAAGGCGAAAAAGGAGGACGAAGATAAGAAAAAAGAGAAAACCAAGCCCAAGAAGAAGCCCAAGAAGGCCAAAAACGGAGCTACTGGACTCATTACTCCTAAGTCTGATGAAGTGGTTGAAACACCTACCAAGAACAAAAAGAAGAAGGAAAAAAGTGTTGAACCTGAACCCAAGTCCAAATTCAACCTTTTAGTTGAATACTTCCCCATGATTTCCACCGACAACCAGCTCTACGCTATCCATTTCACCGTTGTCGATATTCTCTGTTTCTTCCTGTCTGTTTTCTGTCTTGTTTCCATGGTCAAAAACCCCGAAATCGCCAAAAACTGGATCATCAACAACTTGTTGGGTGCTTGCTTGGCTATCACGGGTATGTCTACTCTCAAGCTGAACACGTTCAAATCGGGTGTTATCATGCTGGCAGGTCTCTTCTTCTACGACATTTTCTTTGTCTTTGGAACTGATATTATGCTCACTGTAGCTACCTCTATTGAAGGACCCATCAAACTGACAGTCCCCAAAAACGAGTTTGGAAAGGGAGCTCTTCTGGGACTAGGAGATATCGTCGTTCCAGGTGTCTACATGAGCTTGTGTCTTCGATACGATGTGTTCCGATACTACAGTGACGGAAAACAGCCTTTTCATCTTGCTCGAAAAATCAACGCTCCGTATTTTGTCACTTCTCTGGTGTTTTACGTGATTGCTTTGATTGTCACTATGGTTGTGCTGTTTGTGTTTGAACATGGCCAACCTGCTCTTTTGTACATTTGTCCTGCCCTGATTATTTCCACTTTTTTGGTAGGCGTGTACCAGGGAGAACTCGGAGCTCTGTGGGCTTATGATGGAGATAAGGAGGAGTGATGTAAATATATAACAAAAATAAAATAGTAATACCACTGTAAGGCTAGATTGGTAATACAGTAAACCCCAGACATTTCCCTAGAAAAAAAAA
>BCKF01000004.1:175602-210785 GCA_001600515.1 Yarrowia sp. JCM 30694 | reverse complement strand
CACTGTATGAGATCATTCGGTGTCACTGTATGAGATCATTCGGTGTCACTGTATGAGATCATTCGGTGTCACTGTATGAGATCATTCGGTGTCACATACTCGCTTCGCTCGTCATGCGACTCCTTCATTAGCAGGTCCGTGACATTTCGCTTCGCTCAATGTCACTCAGAGATCTCATCGCACTCGCTTCGCTCGTGCTCTTCGTGCTAACCCAGCTCCGACACAAAAAAGTCCTGAAAAAAGGCACCAAGTTCTCCCTCTTGGTCTGCGGTCCCGGCGGTTCCGGACGAGCCACCTTTGTCAACGCTCTCATCGACTCTCAACTCGGTGAATCCGGTGACAAAGTGAAACAGCTCGTCACCCGAACCCAGGTCTCTCCCGAAGAGGCCCACCTCGAGCCTGGAATCGTGCTCGAGCCCTGGACCGAAACCCTCTACGACGAGGAAGGAGGTGCTCTGTCCATCACTTTTGTGGACACCCCTGGTTTCGGAGACAACATCAACAACGAGGTTGTCTTCCCTGAGCTCCTGGGGTTCATTGAGCAGCAGTACGACAATGTTCTTGCCGAGGAGAACCGTATCCGACGAAACCCCAAGTTCCGTGACGATCGAGTCCACGTCCTGCTTTACTTCATTGAAGCTACTGGACACGGTCTGCGAGAACTCGATGTCGAGCTCATGCGTCAGATGAGTACTCGAGCCAACGTGATTCCCATTCTCGCCAAGGCCGATACTCTGACCCCCGCCGAGTTGGCCGAAAACAAACGGCTCATCATGGAAGATATTGAGTACCACCAGATTCCCATCTACAACTTCCCCTACGACCCTGAAGAGGACGATGAGACCATTGAGCAGAACTCTCACCTTCGAAGTCTGCTTCCTTTTGCCGTTATCGGCTCCAATGAAGTCAGTATCGTCAACGGCAAGCGATGTTTGGTACGAACGTACCCCTGGGGCAGTGTGGATATCGAGGACCCCCGATTTTCCGACTTTGCTGTGCTGAGAAACGTCCTCCTCGGCTCCCATCTCGAAGACCTCAAGGAGGCCACACACTCGATTCTGTACGAAAACTACCGAACCAAGAAGCTGTCGTCGAACGACTCGCCTATGATCGAGCAGTCCGCCACCCCTGAGATGAGCGAGGAGTCGTTTGTGGTGCGAGAAGAGCGTCTGCGTGCTGAAGAGGCACGGTTCAAGGAGATTGAAGAAAAGGTGCAGAAGGAAATCGCCCAGAAGAAGCGAGAGCTGCTGGAGCGAGAGAGAGAGTTGAGAGAGATTGAGGCCCGGCTCAAGAATGAGCTGGTGGTGGAGGAGTAGTTTTTATGGGGAGAGTTTTTAGTTCGCCAGATGGCTTGTAATGTTTAACAGATTATTATTAATGTGACAAAAGATGAATAATAGTGACGGTAAGAGTGTATTACCCCCTGAGTCAGGGCTTTATAATGACTAAACATGCAGTGTCTGCACAAACTACCAGTACGCTACAACACTACAATACATTCTACGCTCTGCCATGCAACTCACACGTTACTATGGCTTATCCCAAAACTAATATACATACAGTTACATACACCTACTGCCAAGCAGGTCGCGAGTTAGGCTGCTGGCTGTACTGCGAATAATACTGTCCGTAGTTGTAACCAGCCTGGGGCATGTTGCCTCCGAAAGCTCCGCTCTGAGCGTAATCAGCTCCGTCATCCTTGGCGGCAGGAGTGGCGGCAGCCTGGTTGGGGGTGCTCTCAGCGCCAGATGCGCCCTGCATCTGCTGCTGGCCCTGGGTCTGGCCCTGGGGAGCACCGGGCTGGTTGTAGAAGCCCTGCTGCTGGTAGTATCCACCCTTCTGCTGAGAAGGCGAGTTGTATCCCTGGGGGGCCTGGTTGAAGCCGGCAAAGGGGTAGTTGTAGTACATGTTGCCGTAGTAAGGGTACTGGTAAGCACCGTAAGGCATGGGCTGGCCCTGCTGAGGAGGCTGCTGTCCCTGCTGGCCGGGCTGCACGGGGGTGGCAGCGACGCCGGCGGGAGAGGCAGTGTTGGACTGCTGGCCGGAGATGGAAGAGTACAGCTTGTCGTTGTAGGGGGCGGAGGGAGTACCGTTCTCAAAGGGAGATCGGTAGTCGCCAGAGGCGCCCTGCTGAGTCTGCTGAGTCTGCTGCTGTCCCTGCTGCTGTCCCTGAGCCTGCTGGCCCTGAGCCTGCTGTCCCTGCTGTCCCTGCTGGTAAGGGTAGAATCCTCGGTGCATGTCGGTGCCGGCGAACATATCGGGGGCGCCGAAACCAGTGTTGAAACCCTGGGACTGGCCGGGGTACGAGTAGTGGGCAAACTGCTGCTGCTGCTGCTGCTGCTGCTCGTAGCCCTGCTTCTGGCCGGGCTGCTGGGCGTATCGGTAGGCGGGGTTGTAGCCGTAGGGCTGCTGCTGGTAGTAGTCGGGGTGCTCCTGCTGCTCCTCTCCTGCGGGGGCAGTAGGGGGCTGCTGCTGCTGCTGGGTAGCGGCGGCGGCGGCGGCGGCGGCGGCCTCGGCCTCGGCCTTGGGCTGAGTGGGGGCCTCAGCGGGGGGCTGGTGAGCCTCGTCCTTGACGGCGGTGGCAGCGGCCTGAGTAGCGGCGGCCTCTCCACCAAGGTTGAGCGATCCAAACTGGACACCAACCTGGTCAACCTGACCGGCTCCCTGGGGGAGAACAACGGCCTCGTTCTGGTTGAGTCGTCGGGGCAGGTTTCGGCCCTTGTCAAGACCGGGGGGACCCTTGGGCACGTTGTCAAACTCGGCGGACTCCTCGGCGGCAATATCAGCGGCCTGGACAGCCTCGGGGGCGTCGGCGGGAGCGGCAGCCTGCTCGGCGGCAACAGCCTGCTCGGCCTCCTGCTCGGCCTGCTGCTCGAGAACAGCCACCTGGGCGGCGGCAACGGCAGGGGCGTCAGTGGAAGAAGAGGGAGCGGCGGCGGCAGGAGGAGTAGGGGCAACGGGCTTGGGGGCAACCTTGGGGGTGGCGATGGCGGCCCACGACTTTTTGGAGGGAGCAGCGGAGACGGCGGGGGCAGGGGCAGCTGCGGCGGGTGCGGCAGGAGCGGCCTGGGTAGAGGCGACGGGAGCCTCGGCGGCGGGCTCAGATGCAGGGACGGTGTGGGCTGCGGCGGCCTGGGCGGCAGCGTTGGCGGCGTGGGCATTTGCGCCCGCGCTCACCTCCTTCTGGGTGTCGACAACACCGACATGGCTGGCCCAGGAGCCGGCCTTGGGGGCCCTGTGCTCGGTGCTAGCTGCACTAGCGGCACCGGCGACAGCGGCAGGAGGGGCGGCAACGGGTTTTGTGGGGGTAGCGGCGGCGGCGGCAGGTCGCTTAGCAGCAGCAGGACGCTTGGCGGCAGCGGCGGCAGGCACCTTGGCGGACCGGTCCGCTCGTGGGCCCTTGGGAGGCACCTTTTGTGAGGCCGCGGGAGGGGCCTGCGGAGTGTGGGTTGCGTGTTGCTGGACCACCGCCGGGGTGGATGCTGCTACTGGTGCGGGTGCCGGTTTCTCCTTGGGCACCTTCTTCTTGACCTCGCCCCACTGTTGCGCGTGGCCGTCGGCAATGCGAATGATGGCGTTTTCGAGATCGCCGTTTGCGTCCGAGAGCACGGTGAGGAGATCATCGTCCTTCCAGTCGGGGAACAACTCCTTGAGAGTGACCAGTTGTGTGGGGTATAGCTGCTTGAGGCGCTTAGATTCCTCGTCTAGTATCGATGTGGAGTTTTTGGCAGGCCGCACTGCCGTTCGGCTTACTGAGCTTCTCTTTGGTCGCTCAGACATCTGGGTTAGTATGAGGAGTGGGGAATGTCCGTAGAGGACAACAGCGGTAGTGGGAGCACATCAACGAACCAGATCAATCATGGCCAGATCAAACATGTGGCACTGATCGACAGTCGACGAGGAGAAGGATCGACATCGACTGATAACGACGTCGACTATGTGATGGTGGTCGACGACAGCATCAGATCAACGACAACGATGGAGTTGTCTTTGTGTATCAATATCGCCAGATCATCGAAGTCATCACATCATCAACGTCGTCGGCTGTCATTGGTCGGATCTGTATGGTATCGTGGGTGGAGTCGCGTGATCAGATCTGTGTAATGGATGTCGGTGGATCGAGGCGTCATATCAGGTCGTGTGCGGTAGTGTGGTTTGTGTGTAGTAGTCTTATCTGCGATCGTGTGACTAGTGGTGGTGTGGTAGTCCGGCATCAACGACATGACTCATGGCAGTGCACAAAGCGGTGGTGCCACAGAGACGTTTGTGGAGTGACGTGGAGGAAGAAGAGGGTGACGTGGAGGTGGCCTTGTGTTTATATACACACTCCTCAAAATAAGGTGGACCCCTCATCACAACACACCCCCAATGTCACCTTGATCCCCTCCACCACACATCAGTCATACGACAATGACGTAATTCAAAAGCCGTCGGATCATGCGGCAGCACAACCGAGACGACAGGCACAAATCATACGTGTCCTCTCTCAGTTAATGCCTCCCGTACTCCCGACGCCTCCGATGCCCCCGATGCCTCCACTATGTCTACCACCAAATGCCACCACTACCCACAGCCTCCAACCTTCTCCATGCTTCCATGGACGATCCATCGAAATCCATCACTTTGGTGTCCAATCAAACTGCCGCCATCCTGCTCGGGGCAACGCATCCTCACGCCGCCAAATTTCGCCGCATCAAATACTCACGTTTCAAGTTCTGGTGTGTGTGTAAGTTGTGTGGTGCGAGTGGAAGAAAACCGAGCTACATGTGGTCGCAAGGTAAAATCTTTCGTCACCGAACACAAGGTTTGGGTGGGCTGAAAGATCTGTGGGGAAGGAGTGTAGAAGAAGGGAGCGAGTAATGGAGGTAGAAATGAGATAAAATGGGGATTATGGTGATCCCGAATTATCACGATTTGTGGGTATTTCGTCGTATTTTTCCAAATTTTATTACAGCAACTTTTCACAGTTCTAAAAATGGCTGCCTGCTCGGATTTAGCAACCATCAACATGTACTCCGTTGATGAGCACGTAGCAGACGTCGTACGACTAAACAAAAGTGGAAATTACACAGCCAACAGCGGTGGTTTTATTTGCCCAAACAGACGACCCGGTCACGTGCGCCAAATATGAGATATATCCCTCACGTGACCAAAAACACCTCAATTTCCCTCACTCCAAGTCCAGTTTTGCTTCAATATCAAATCAAACAGTACTCCAAGATACCCCTGATCCGGGAGATTCCAATGCAACCTCAAAACTCCCTATTTCACTATCCTCCTGGCGTCAGAATCACAGCTCCGTTTCGCGCCCTAATACTGGAAGATGGATCCGGAATTAAGGTTAGTCGAGAAAGTTTAATTTGTGGAGAACTCTTGTTAACAGTGTGAATAGAGAGCTACCAAGGGGGGTGTATTAGAGTGTATCAGATGTGGCAAATCTGAATATCTCGTTTGAAAAACAAAATAACCCATTCCAACACTCCAACAAACTGCTCTCAAACGCATCTGCACCTGCCCAGTTTAACCCTTCCGTCTACCCTAACCCTATACCCCTACCTCATTTCCCTTGATTCCACACAACCCTAACCCCGCTGCACTGTACACAATCGTGCATGATTTAGCATTTGCTATAGCGCCGAGCGACACCTCATCGCTGAAAACCACGCATTACGAGAAAACATGAGTGAGGTGAGTAGTCACGTGCTTCACGTCAATCACGTGATATCGCCCTCAATTGCTAACACAGAACCACGACACGTTTGATTTTGAAGACACGCCTCAGGTTCCCAAGCGCCCTTCAAGACGCCCCACCAAGGAGCTGGATACCACGCCTCTAGCTGCTGATGTTGAGCCCATTGTGCGGCAGCATGACTCTGCTGTTGCCGCAGTGGAGGAGACTGTTCCGGAGACAGTTCTGGAAGAGTCTGCTGCGTCAGTTGCATCTTCTGCTGCATCTTCAGGCTCTCGAACCAATCCAATTGAGCTGGATGACGCTGAACGCCCCAGTATTCCTGCTAGACGCCCCCGAAAAGACGTGACGCCTCCTGCTGCAACATTCATGCCTACACCTGTGACCGAAGCGACTTTTGATGAGCCGTCATTCTCCGTGAAAATCCCAAAGAAGGGCATGACTACAGAAGAGGCTGCTGCTTTTGAAAAGAAGCAGGAGGAGCAAGAGTTGGAGAGAACTACGCCCTCAATTCCCTCGCGTCCTGCTAGACGTCCCACTGAAGACAAACCTGCTGCTCCTGCTAGAAGACCTGCTGCATCATCTACTCCTTCATACGATGCATCCACCCCTTTTCAGCCAATTGAGCCCCAGGTGCCTGAACGACCTCAGAGACCTTCCTCACGGCCATCCAAACAGGCCACCGAAGAAGCCCTGGAAGAACGAATCTCAAAGGACAAAGATATTGGCATTGAAGTGGGACTAGGACCCATGGACATACCTGTGGCTAAAGGAGTGCCCAAGGACGATATGGCACTGTTGCATGAGAGTCTCAGTGATGTGCGAGACCCCTCCGAGGTCCGATCCGGTCCTCCTCTAAAGGCTGCTGTTCCAAAGGACGATATTGCTCTGATGCTGGAGGGACAGAAGGGAGGAGTGGCAGGAGATGACTCTGAGTTTCCCACTAGCGATGCACGTGACTTGGCGAGGGAACATTTGGAGCGTGCACGTGACGTGACCGAGTCACGTGATGATGACGACGACGACGAGTATGCTAACAGAAAGGTTCCCCTCGATGCTGTTGCTCTAGAAGAGAAGCGACGAAGTTTGGAGCATGTGTCTGGTGAGCAGGCACGTGAGCTCAAGGAGGTTGAGTCACGTGATGTTGGCCTTGACGACGTTGCTCTTGAGCACTTGAAGCAGCAAGAGAAGACTGCAGCTGAACCAGTTATCCCTGCTCGACCTTCTCGACCTGCTAAGCGGCCTACAGCTTCAACTTCAGTGGAATCACTCTCTGCTGCTCGAGAAGCTACCCTTGATCTCTCCAAGGACGAGCCTGTAGTGTTGGAAGGTGAGGAGGAGGAGATTATTGAGCCTGTGGAAGAGGAGCCTGTGGTTGGTGTGGGTGCTGCTGAACGAGAAATCGAACAGGAGATTGAGAAGGACACTTCGACAGAGTCATCTCAGCCTTCTACCCTGAGAGATGTTCTTGTTGGTGGGTCCGAAGGTATTGCTTCCAAGGATGTTTCTGACGATATTCCTATTGAGAAGAAACTCAAGGAGGTGACTGAGCCTTCTAAGGATGCTGAGCCTTCTAAGAGTGCTCAGGAGTTCGATGACTCTAAGGACACCTCTGATACTCCTCTCAAGACCCATTCCAAGGATGTTGAGAAGGATTCTTCTAAGGAAGATGCCCCTAAGGAGGAAGACTCTACCTCCACCATTGGAGCTGCTGCCGCTGCTGCCACTGCTGGAATCGCTGCTGCTGCCGCTGGTATTGCTGCTGCTGTTACTGGCGATAAGGAGGACGCCAAGGATTCTCCCTCTCCGTCACCTGTTATTCCTGCACGACCCAAACCTGTGTCTCGAACAGGATCCAATTTGTCGTCTAAGTCGCCTCTGATTCCCCCTCGACCCATGCGACGTCCTGACAAGAATGCGTCGTCCAGTTCTTTGGGTGTGGGATTGAGTAGTGATAATTTGGTGCTCGAGGACTCAGCCAAGCCTGAGGACGATGTCAAGCCTGTTTCCAAGGAAGCCAAGGTCGATGAGTCGAGCATCAAGTCCGAGGAATCGGTTTCCAAGGACCTCAAGCCCGACCAGTCAGATGCCAAGCCTGATGAGTCAGCTAAGGACGCCAAGACTGACGAGTCGTCTGATTCCTCTGTCAAAGCTCCCCCGAAACCCGCCAAGCGCCCTCCTCCTGTCAAACCCAAGCCCAAGATCGGAGCAGCTTTCCAGGCAGCTCTCGAGGAGAAAGACAAGGAGTTCAAGCCCAAGCCCCGAGTTCCTGTTCGATCAAACAAGATCTCAGCCCTTGCTAAGGGTCTAGACGGCATGTTTGGAGCTGGAGGAGGCCCTATGGTGTTTGGGGCTCCTATGCCCAAGAAGGAGGTTGAGGAAGAGGAAGAGGTGTCTGAAGCTGGAGGAGCTGGTGTGTCACATGACCTGCCTCCTATTGGTGTTGACAAGGAGAAGGAAGATGACGGAAAGAAGGAGGAAACTTCTTCTTCTTCTCGACGAGGACGGGTTAAGGGTCCTAAGCGAAAACTGCCTTCTTCTGCTGTGTCTCCTTGGACATCTTCAGTGATTGCCGATGTGTGGGAACTTGTTCCTGAGAAGGTGAAGGAGGTGTCACGTGATATTAAGGAAAAGTCACATGACCTGAAGGAGAACGTGGAGGAGAAGTCGCATGTCCTGAAGGAGGATGTCCATGAGAAGGCTGAGGACGCCAAGGAAAAGGTCCACGAGCTGGAATCCGACTTGTCCGCCAAGTCACGTGATCTGGAACACAAGATTGCCGCGCATCATGCTCATCTCCATGATGACAGTCACGTGGACTCGTCAGATGACGATTTTGAGGATGCCCGAGAGCATGTGGTTCATGATGGCAAGTATATTAAGACTGTGGGTGTTCCCAAGAGTGAGCACGCTACTGAGACCAAGCCTCACGTGACTGAGTCATCTGACAGCCATGTGAAGCTCGATAAGCCCCTGAGCTCTGCTATTGAGACTTCTCTGAACCCTTCTACTCACGTGGATGTGGTTAGAGATGGAGCTTCTAGCACTGACCTAGATGAGAAGGAGGAGAAGAAGGAGGAGCCGGTTATCCCTGTGAGACCTTCTAGACCTGCTAGACGGCCTGTTCATGAGGATGTGGAGTCTCCTACTGATACTACTAAGTCAGTCGAGAAGGGTACACATGAGATTGGTAACCCCGACAACCTGTTGTACTCTTCTAACGATGATGTCAGCCGATTCTCTACCTCTGCTGAACCCAAGTTCTCTGTATCCGAACCTGATGTGATCAAGTCAGGCACCCACCATTCTCCCTATGAGCCTGGATCCATTTCTGAACCGGATGTCATCAAGAGTGCTACGCATCATATGGCGTCTCAGCCGTTTTCCGAGGCTGTGGATGTCGAGGCTGCGGTTGAAGGTGAGTCTGATAGAAAGCAGAGCGTTGGAAGTATCATTGGAGGGTACCTTGATGGAGATGAGAAGGTTGTTCAGGATACTATTGAAGAGGAGTAGATGTTTATATGAAATGAATGATAGTAAATTATGGACTCTAGAGGTTGTGCTGTCTAGAATATTGGCGATATGACAGTTGGTATTAAAGTTCAAGATAAGCCGAACTTTATTTTCCAATCTAAAATGGAAATATATTGATATTATTTTACATCTTTATAGAAAAAAATATAGAGAGAGTAGTTGTTCTTATACCTTCTTGTAAAAGTGTCAATCAGGCATTTCCAGATTCATCCATGAAGTCCTTAAAAAAAAGCGGGTCATCTCCAAGATGTGTTAGGAACTCTGAACCGCCATTGTATGCCTTTATCAATTTGGCTGTAATTTTCCTATCATAAGAGTGATAATTTTTGAAAAATGGCGATTCCACTTACAAGTATATGTGACAAGTGCAAATAGCAATTATTACTCGCCACACGTTTTTATTTAGGTCACACGATCGCCACTTCTTTAGGCCACTTTTAGTCTCACCATTCGCCACCTACCTCTGCAATGAAATTCGAACAAGAAGTCAAGGGTAAGTCCGTGAAAGTCGTTATTTCTGATCATACTCATGTCATTTTCCAAATGTCCCCTTTGAGTGTGAGCCGGGTGAATCTTCCGGTAGACGACGGCTGCACGGATACAAGACATCGACCATATGACGAGATGACTCGCAACAAATTCCACGGAGACAAAGAATACACCTGGAAGTTTCTTGTGGATCTGAAGAAAACAAGTGTGTATTTCAGATTATCCCAGGATAACTGCTCTACCCTCTATTTTCAGTTCAAAATCAGTCAATTTCAGCTTGTGAAAATGGGTGCTGGTCAGTACAAGGAAGAAACCGACATGTGTATTTTTGAATACTGGAAAGACAAGTACGGTGAAACTGTATATATTCCTCCTCATACTGAAGTCAGTAATGTGGCCAAAATCCGCTCCCAAGTGTCAGACTGCGACTTTACCATTGAATGTGCCAACAAGGAGGCTATACCGGTACATTCTCTCGTTCTCAAGACATTTTGGCCATATTTCAAGACACTGACGGATTCCGATTGTGTTGAAGTCGCCAATAAAACCCTCAAACTTGAATTCCCAGAGTCCTGGGTAAGAAACCTCGTTCGGTACTTGTACGACCAACCACTCAAATTGAATTTTGATCAATTAACGGGTCTCATGTTACTAGGAGAGCTGTACCAACTACCCAAGCTGGTTGGTTTAGTCTCCTGTAAGCTTCTTGCTACACCTCTTGACGATATATCTTTGAAAGACCTTGTTTCAGGCTGGCAAAGAGCTACCCAAGCTCGCCAAGATGTTTCGAAGCGCTTGTTAGCCAAAGCGATTATTACAAAAGCGAAAAAAACTTCGCAAATAGTCGAGGAAGAAGAAGTTATCAGTCTGTGTGACGAGTTTACATCTCAGGAAGCTCTGGCTTTGTTTTGCGATGTGATTTCGTTGGTTAACTTGAAGGTTTTGGATTGATGGTAGGATTACAACATGGTGTGAACATAAACAGATCATGACACTTAACTACTTGTAGCGTTGAGGAGTAGCGCAGTGTCACGTCCTGAATGGAGCTTACTCTTGTGAATCTAGTTGTAGTAAGAAGAGAGAGGATGAGCTTTAAATGGGCATTAAATGGACGTATATGAGGTGTTTTAACTGTGCTGAAGAGTGTAGAGGAGTTGGAGGAGGTTTTGTGCTGGTTTCTGAGAGTTGAGGAATTGTGAATCAACGAAACTTGATGGGATTCCATGGGTATAACAGGTATATGCGTAAATATGCCTTTCGTATGTGTATTAGACCTGTCTAAACTTGTTAACTGATTTACAACTTTGTAGCATAACGTAGACGCTAGTTATAATTTATTTTAATTATTTCGTATTTAATTTGATTTTTTCGGGAAAATCAGAAAAATCAAATTAAATACAAATAATTCGGAGCGACAAAAATCAAAAAGATTAGACATTTAGGGACTGATTAGAGTCTCATACAACAGTTTTTTTGTTGATTCAGTTCATATCTGATGAGTATGGCTCGTTGTAAACCAATATTCTCCGTTACTAAATCTAATATATCTTACTCTACAGGTATATTATCAGTAAGCCACCTATACAGTTGTGTTCCCCTCGTCCTCCCCCACAATCTCATATGTTTTATCTTACTCTGAAAACCCTCCCTCACTTCCTACAACACCAACATGCAATGAGTGGTCGCTGGGCTCGGAGTTGGGGGTATTTTGTCATTTAGCCGCTGTATTGAAGGAAGAGTCTTCTATCATCAATAGTCAACATATAATTAGCTATTTTAAGACTCCCTATGCTGTTTAAATCAATTTTGGAAGTCTACTTGGACAGCTAGTTTCTGTCCTAATAGAGCCGAGCTCAAAAGAGTAGCTCAGAGCTGCAAATCAAAGTGAATTTTAAGGAGAAGTATTGGATCAGGGTGTAAAATAAAGGTAAAACTTATTATGTCTTCATAGAGCCAGTACAATTGTGTTTGTCAACCAACGACTTGCCATAAACCTTTACTAATCTTCAAACCATTTCCAAATAACCAGAATTAATGCCAGAAGTGTGAGACTTCTACATACTATTTATTGGAATGGAGGGACCGAGCCTGTGATTGTGGGTTTCTTGTAGGATGTATTTAGAGTGAGATACGTTAGGTTTAGTAAATGAGAGATACCATAGTTAACAACACTTTTGCCTATGTAAAGGATGTCCAAATACAAAGAACGTAGTACCATTCGAACCGCCTGAGGCGTATGAATCTAATGGGCAACTTTAGAATCTTGTAGTGTCAATACCCGGCGAGATATTCTAAAAACAAGTTCAAACGACGACAGCAAGAGCACCGTGAACGGGAACGATTAGCCACCGCCATAATCGGCATCACACGATCATAACGAACACACCCATACCAATATCTCAACATGTCCAAAATTTCTAGTTTAGGACCCTCGAAACCTTAAATAATTCGTGCAGAAACGCAAGTAAACACAAAATAAATGGCACCGTTGTGTTCTTCGGCTAACGGGGATCACTTCTATACCAATTACTTTCTGTTTCATTTTTTACAAATCTTTAGCCCCTTCCAACATACCCAGGATTTATGGTAGAGATTTGGGCTTTTAAGGTATTGTTTATTTAAGCTATGGGAGCATTGGGGAATTTTTTAGTTAAAATTGGCTGAATTTTAGGCGGCCAATTTTTTTGAATATTACTTGAAATACACCCAATCTTAACCAAAAAAATTCAAAGTGTTCCCATAGCTTAAATAAACAATACCTTAAAAGCCCAAACCTCTACGGTTCTTCCTAGGTATGTTGAGACGGGTTAAAGATTTCTAAAAAATGAAACACAAAGTAATTGATATAGAAGTGATCCTCGTTATCCGATGAACACAATGGCATCATTTATTTTGTGTTTACTTTCGTTTCTGCACGATTTTTTTTAGGTTTCAGCGTCTTTTTTTATTTTTTTGGACGTGTTGAGATATTGGTATGGGTGTGTTCGTTGAGGTCTTGTGATGCCGATTATGGCATTTACTAAGCGTTTCCGTTCACGGCGCTCTTGCTGTCGTCGTTTGAACTTGTAATTAGTATATCTCGTCGAATATGCATATTACAGACTTCTAGAGTTGACCATTGGATTCATCCGCCTAAGGCGATTCAGGTGGTACTAATTTTTTTGTACTTGGGTATCTTCTACATACACAAGAGTGTTCTTCACTATGGTATCTCTCTTGTACTAAAGCCAACGTACCTCACTCTAAATGTATCCTACAAGAAACCCACTACTACAATTTTAATCCTCCAGTATTAATAAACAATATGGGAAAGTTTTAGATCTTTTGTACACTTCCTTGTTATTTTAGAATGGTTTATATATTCGTAACGTTTTATCGCAAGTCGTTGGCTGACAAACACAATGGTAACTGCTCTATGAGAACATACTGAGCTGCACCTTCATTTGTCACTCCATACTGACTCTTTTCCGTAGAATTCACTTTTATTTGAAGCTATGAGCTACTCCTATTCTGCTTTCTTTTGAGCTGGGATCTTGTGGGACAGAACTAGGTGTCCAAGTAGACTTCCAAAATCAATTTAAACAGCATAGACACTTTGACATAGCTAAGTCATTGTTGACTCTTGATGCGAGAGGACTTTTCCAATTGATAGAGGGGCCAAATGGTAAAAATATCACAAACTCTGAGTCATGCCATCACTTACCAAGGGAGATATTCTGAACAAAATAAAACAAATGAGGTTGTAGAGGGAGACGAGGGGAGCAAACCTGTGTAGGTGGCTTGCTTATAAGATTCCTGTAGAGTAAGATATAATAGGTTTAAAAACGGAGAATTCTGAAATTGAAAGCGTTATACTCATCAGATATGGACTTAATCAACAAAAAAACTGTTTTATTAGAGTCTAACCAGTATATAAATGTCTAATCTTTTTCGTTTTTGTCGCTCCGAATTATTTTTATTTAATCGGATTTTTCTGATTTTTCAAAAAGAATTCAAAATAATACGAAATAATTAAAATAAATTATAACTAGCTTCCACGTTATCCTACACAGTTGAAGATCATTTCACATGTCTAGACAGATCTGATACACATATGAAAGGCATATTTACGCATATACCAGTTATATCCATGAAGTCCCATCAAGTTTCGTTGATTTCCAATTCGTCAACTCTCAGAACCCGGTACAAAACATCTTCCAACTCCTCTAAACTCTACAGCACTGTCAAACCACCTCTTAGAAGTTCATTTAAAACCCAGCTTTTTTTTGAAGGATGTTTGTAGAGTGAAATATAATGAGTTTAGAACAGGAGCGTGTACTGGTACCGTATAACACCTTTTCTATATGTAATATAAAAGAGTTAAATACAAATTTTATGGTACTGTCCGAACCGCCTGAGTCGCGTGATTCCGATGCCCAACTCTAGAATCTCGTAGTTCGTATATCTACGGAGATATCACGGTAACAATTTTGAAAACTTCAAACGACGACAGCAGCATCAATATTAACGAAAATGCTTAGCAAACACCAAATTCGACATGCCCCGACTTTGTTTGTCCTATGTGGGTCACGTGACCGAGATCCGGTGATATCAATATTTTTCGCCTTCCGTGGCCGAGTGGTAAACATCTGGTCGTAAACCTTAAATATTTTTAAATATTTCGAAAGCTCGTCAGTTCAATTCCCGTAAATGTCGATTTAATAAAATGATGAGCAAAGGAGGAATCGACAAAAAACTTGTGACAGAGTCTCTATAATGGGTTTATATATGTCGTGATAATTTTATTTGTGTGATTCAGTGTGTATATTAGCAGCATGCTGGCTTTTCAAAAACACCGGAGATAACCGGTGATAAGAACTAGTACTCTGAAAAACGTTTGTTTTGAACCAATTATTTCACAACAATATCTAGGGCAATTCCACATTGTGATTTAATTGAGCGTCAAGAGCTTTATTGTGGTCTTTAAAGTTGCTTTAAAAGTTGCTTTAAAAGAAAGCAGCATTTCCCCAAGTTAGCACTGCGCTCACAACTAATTATTTTAAGACAATACCTTCGAAATAATCGGTTGGGTTGGAATCCAACTCTCGACTAACAGCAGAAAGTATTATACGTTTGTAATTGCACTGTAGTTTACTGTGTACTCTACTGTGGTAAAATTACGTGTACCGGTACTTAATTTCATGTAGTGCCAGACACCTCCTTGAAATGAAAAATTCATGTTGATAACTTGCAGACATACTGTATCTTCTCCATTTCTACGGATACGTCTGATAATAGAATAATAGAATGTAAAGAGTGGGGCTCAAGTCAGCTCCTATAATCGTATTCAATTTGCTATTTCAAGCATTTCGTTGTGTAGTTTTGTCTTGGTGGTGTACACATACTGAACGGAACTGAGACAAAGCATCTCACAATCATTGGTTGTTGAAAAAACGATATAGAAGAACAATACATGCCTCTCTGAAACCACGTACCGTTACACAAGCTACCCCTCACAAGGTACCCGCGATTAGTAATCTCCCCCTCATTGGCTCGTGTTATCTAATCATTAGTTATCTGTGGCTTACGCCAGCTCCTGCCAGAATTGTTTGACGTTTGACGTTGATAAGACTAAGGAAAAGAGGGTGAATGAGATGGTGAGTAAGGGATTAAGGGGTAACCGTGCCTTGGTAGAAACTAAAAGCACGTGAAAAACATGAAAATAAATTCCAACAATACTGGAAGTGTGGATATTGTATTTTCCAGTTATCTGAAGACTGGGTGTGCTTCATGTTGCGCGGTGTTGTGTCGAAATAATAATATCACCATGTCCTTTGAAACACCTTTGACAACTGACCCCATTTGGCAAGTTCCAACTGGTGTTCCCCATTTGTCTGTGCTTGAACCTCAACAGACTAGCTTTCGGCTAGCAGTTTGGTGGGGGACACAAACCGTCAAAATGCCATTAAATGACATCCAATCGTTCTAAAAAGTAGTACACATGGTCACTGGGCTATTCTCAGTATTACTACAGTGTTATTTCTCTTCTTGTGTGCCCCATTATCCAGTGTTGTTGTCGTCTCTTCTTTAGGCCCCTCAATAACCTCCGCGATAAGCTAGACTGATAACGCACGCTAGTTACAGCCGTGCGTGTTAAAGTTTGAGACTCAGTGACCGAAAGACCAAGGGTACATTTACTCAGTGAAACCACACGATGTTCAGCTATGGGCATTGTCTGAAGGGGCTCATTGTGGCCCACTTTTTGTGACTCGGGTTTTGTTATCTCAAGATATACGATACGATACGTTACGATACTATCAGTAGATAGAACGGGGTGAGTACACCAGTAGAGATGATAACAATACAGCATACCTACAGATACTCGCCTTGGCTTACATGTACACTGTACGTAATCAAACGTACGATTCTTGTCTTGACGCGTATGCACCTCTCTATGCATTTGTTTATTGTCGTCTGTCGTATGTGTGTGTTTTCTAGTCTGACCGTACGTCACACCGTTATCTTTGCCAAGCATCTTGACAGATAAGCTGCTAGTAGTGGCTGATATATATCCAAGGTCTTTTTATACGATCCACAGGTTCCATACACTCAGACAAGTTTCGATAACTCAGACCCACCGTTACGAGATGTCAAAAGAAAACACACCCCCTTCCGAGGACTCTGCCGCTGGGCAAATCGAAGAAGTCATCCCTACCACACGATGGGGACGATTCAAGTATGGATTTGGTCCTGCTGATACTACACACATGGACTTTACGGGACTCACACCTATGGAGATTACAGCTCTGAAGACAGCCAACTCGCCTCTTCAGCGAAATCTCAAGGGAAGACATCTCCAGATGATTGCTATTGGAGGATCTATCGGTACTGGTCTGTTTATTGGTTCTGGAAGTACCCTTTCTCATGGAGGTCCAGCAGCTCTGCTTATTGCTTATGGTATCATTGGAATCATGTTGCTGCTTACTATGCACGCTCTGGGAGAGTTGGCAGTCTGCTTTCCCGTCTCTGGAGGCTTCTTCACTCTCTTCACCCGTTTCATTGACCCTGGTTGGGGTTTTGCCATGTCCTGGAACTACGTCATGTCTTGGTTTGTTATTTTGCCCTTGGAGCTAGTGGCTGCAGCCATGACTGTCAACTTTTGGAACGAAATCAACGGCACTACTATCAACACAGCTGCTTGGATCATCATTTTCTGGACACTTATCGTCTGTATCAACCTGTTTGGTGTCAGAGGATACGGAGAAGCCGAGTTTGTCTTTTCCATCGTCAAAATCACTGCCATCTGCGGCTTTATCATTTTCGGAATCGTCATGGCTGCTGGAGGAGGACCCTCAGATGGAGCTTTCTCTACTTATCAAGGAGGACGTCTTTGGAAAAGCCCTGGAGCTCTTGCTAACGGTTTCAAGGGTATCTGCTCTGTTTTCGTCACTGCTGCTTTTGCGTTTGCCGGAACCGAACTGGCTGGTCTTGCTGCTGCTGAAACTCAGAACCCCCGAAAGATGCTTCCCAAGGCCACCAAGCAGGTCTTCTGGCGAATCTGTCTGTTCTACATTGTTGCTCTGACCATTGTAGGACTCCTGGTTCCCTATGATAACCCCATGCTTCTCAATGGAAGCTCTTCTGCTGACGCTACTGCTTCTCCTTTTGTTATTGCCATCAGACTTGCTGGTGTCAAGGGACTGCCTTCAGTCATGAATGTGGTTATCATGATCGCTGTGCTGTCTGTTGGAAACGCAGGAGTGTACGCTTTCTCTCGAACTATTGCAGCAATGGCCGAAGCTGGTCAGGCTCCCAAGATCTTTGCTTACATTGACAGACAGGGACGGCCTATTGTCGGTATTGCTACTGTGCTTATTTTCTCTCTGTTTGCGTTCATTTCTGCAGCTGGCGCAGATGTTCGATCCGCCGTTTTCAACTGGCTACTTGCTCTCTCTGGTCTCTCTTCTGTTGTTGTTTGGGGTTCCATCAACTTGGCTCATATCAGATTCAGACAGGCTCTCAAGTACAGAGGACGAGATACTAGTGAATTGACCTTCACAGCTGGCTTTGGAGTCTATGGATCTTACTTGGGACTCGCTTTGAACGCCCTTGTACTTGTCGCCCAGTTTTGGATCGCTCTGTTTCCTCTGGGAGGCAAGCCCAATGCTTCTGACTTCTTCCAGTCATACCTGGCTGCTCCTGTTATTATTATTATGGTCATTGGCTACAAGTTGGTCAAGAGAGACGGTCTTCTCAAAGTGTCTGAGATCGATATCGATACTGGACGACGAGAGAAGGACTTGGAGAAGCTCAAGGAGGAGATTGCCAAGGATGAGTACGAGCTCTCTCAGAGGAGCTTCATGTACAGAGTGTACAACTTTTGGTGTTAGCCGAGGTGTAAGGTGTTATTTAATATTATAATTACAATTATTGACAAGTGTGTTATCTTTAACGTGTTTCTCCTAGGCTTACCAGACCCAGGGAGTTCGAAAATGTGCATCTGTACAGTGTCAGATACCTATCATTTACTGAAGATCTCCGTACTTCACGAGGTTTGTGTGTTTTAAGGTTTGAAACGATGTGCAGGGTGCATAATATCTGCAATACAGATGAGTGTCCAAACAGGTCTTAGACGTGCCTCGGGAACGTGGAAATTGACCTACAGTATATTGTTCTGTCCAAGAACACCCTCAGCTATTAATATTGCCATTTATATAACCTTCGTTTTTTTTTCAGTTTTTTTTTTCAGTTTTTTCTTCAGCGTTGGCTAACGAGGATTAGTGCGAAACAGCACAACCCGAAGGGGTAATTACGAAGGTGAAGATGGATGTAACATCAATTGATCGTTTTTACTATGGTAACGTTTAAAAATATATAAAATCTGCTGTTTTTACCTCATTTTCAAGAGACTAAAGTTTTGTGAAATTGTGATTTTTCACTGATTTTTGACAAAATCGCATGTGGTCCCCCCCATGAGGCCAAAAAACTGACTTTTTTGAGAAAAAAACGACAATTTTTTTTGCCTCAAATTCAGTTCCACACATTGTAGCACGCCTCTGGACGTACAATGCGCCTTGTTTCACCTTGCTGCGATCTCTCCTCGTGGTGTTACTAAAGTATGATCATATCAAGCAAAATCTGCCATACAAAACAGTGTAGAAAAAGGTCAAAGAAGTGTCTCAAGAACGTGGAAACTAAAATGCAGTATATTGTGATGTCAAAGAACATCCTCAGCTATTAATATTGCAATTTATAAAACTTTGTGTTTTTTTTTCAGTTTTTTTTTTTCCAGTTTTTTTCAGTGTCAAAATTAACGAGGATTAGTGCGAAACAACACATAGCGAAGGGGTAATTGCCAAGGTGAAGATGGTTGTAGAATCAATTGATCGTATCAATTCAGGTAGTGTTTTGAAAATTATAGAATTTCATGTTTTTCCCCCAGTTTCAGGAGACCAAAGTTTTGTGAAATTGTGATTTTTGGTGTTCTTTGACAAAATCGCATGTGGTCCCCCCCACAAGCCGAAAATCTGACTTTTTTGAGAAAAAAACGACTTTTTTTTTTTGGCCTCAAATTCAGTTCCACACATTGTATCATGCCTCTGGAAGTACAATGCGCTTTGTTTCACCTTGTTACGGTCTCTCCTTGTGGTGTTACCGGCACTCTATCATAACAAGAAGCCTTTTTGAACATGAACACTGATCAAATGGTACAATTTGGTAGCAACAAGGTGTTTACAAGAGTTACGTTCATAGACTAGGTATGACAGGAATTGTATCATACGTCTTCTTCTTTCCATATTATTCTTGCGAAGGTCAAAGATTTTCTAGGAATAAGTCGCCACTAAATTCGGAAAACCTTAAAACTGTAATCCCTCTCACTGAAACTAAGATGTAGCCAATATTGTTACGCTACAAAGAAATCAATCACATGTCCATATTATTCAAAAAAAAATTGATTCATTTGATACTAATAAACCCCCCACTCAAGTACATTTTTCAGACCTATAGAACATTCCAAATTTTTCGACAAGGTTCTGTAGCTTTCGTATATGCATATCATTAAACCTTATTCTAAACTCAAACCACCATCCAAAGAATATATAAATCCCCTTGAGGTCCTAGTTTTTACACCATCAGAAGTCGATCAGTCTCTGAGCATCTGCTAAGGATTCGATCACTTCGAGAGATGTTGACACTGCTGAGCGAAAGCTAGGAAGCAGTATTGTCTTGCGCGAGCGGGCATATTTCGACTTCTACCAGGACGTAACTCATTTGAGTTACCGAGTTGGAGCGTCAACACACCTCTCTTCATGCATCAGTGATTTGGAATTATGACGAGCAAGATTCGCAATCTACTCAGGAGTTCCTTTCTCAGATGGTTCGCAACCACGGGTGAAACTCCCAGCATGAGCAACACTTTGGGGTCTGCTCTACTGGTCCTGCCGCAAGGCAGTATTCCAGAAGCTTGTTGAGCGAAAGCTATGACGCAGCTGGAGAGACGATTAAAACCGTACGATGCGGAGCTCCTTTACTGGAGTTACGATGCAACACGTACAAGCGAGTAACTAAGACGTGAAGCCGAGCGTTAGCAAAGCTGCCGAGTGAAAGGAAACCCCTTAGTACATGCCACTGGACGCAGAACGAAGAAGAGACCGCTTAGCAAGCACTCGGAGTTCTGTCTCCTTCAAAAGCTGTGACGGGCACGAAACATTGTCCATGAGCTTGCCTAGAGCACGATGATGGGTAGCTCCCAGGGTGTAATTCCCAGCATGGATAACACTACTGAATGCTTTGAGGAAATTGCATATTCCCTCTTCTGCTACTGACTTGGTACCAGTACACCAGGAATCCCGGTTAAGAGACAGCTGACATACGATCCAAACCTGATCCAGCTAGTCCACCTGAGCATAAGCGTCTGAAAAGACCGCCAATGTGCAAAGCGTTTGTGCCCAACCTGCCAAACCGCCAGGTAAAGAGCCAGTCCGAGCCGCAATGAGCCAGAACTAGAGCCGCCGACTGACAAAATGCCGACACACTACACTACGACGCTGAAAAGCCGCCTGGAGCTGTTTGATGGTGAATCCACCAGCCACCAGAGCGGAGCTGTTGAGCGCATGTGAAGCAGCGCTATAGGTGATACTGTGAACTGCTAATCAGAATGCCAGCACCTTATACATGGGCCAGAGCCAATCAGTAAGAGCCAGAGCCATGTTGAACCATGAGTGTGACTGCCAATAAGAGCCAAAGCTGACAAGCCAGAGCCAATAAGAGCAGATAGTCTAGGGCCAGAGCCCATGAGCCAGAGCCTAGACATGATAAGGCAGTCGGAGATCTTTGATCTGATTCGCATTCAGAAAGGATGTAGGCCGTGGAACCTCGCTACGAGGATGTACACTTTGCCGAACCTTTAGTTTATAGTTGAGAGGATGTAAGCCATTGAGCTGAACCTCTCGGGTAAATACATTTTGGACCATTGAGTCCCACCCAAATTTTTAGTATACTTGTAGTGAGTGCTGTATTGTAGTTATTTCAAAAGACAGTAGTGAGTGATAATCGTACACTCTTGTGCCTCCGTTTTGAGTGATAACTGTAAACTCTTTGCTCTCCGTTTGTTCGGTCATGTCTGTCTCCGCAAACCTTCTGTTGGTGCGGCTCATAAAAATATTGACCCGGTCGTGCGGCTTGGAAAAGGACCATCGGCTGTCTGGGATGGCAAGCAAAACAGAGGAAAATAATTGAATAAAATAAAATAAAAAATTAAATCTACCTAATTGAGATATGACAAACACATGGCTAATTTGATTTCAATTTTTTATATTTTTTCTTGCGCGCTTTCAATGGTTTTCTGACGGCTGCCCCGATGCAGATCTCTGAGCCGCACAGCTCATCGGTCTAAAAACCGCGTGCCGGCATGATTCATGCAAGATACCTCCACCAAGGCGGAAACGATATGACGATGAAATGGTATAAAGGGGGGTCGAAAGACCACTGAATCAACACACAACCCACAACCACTACAACACTACAAAAATGAAGGTCCTTCTTGTTCTCTACGATGCCGGCTCCCATGCTGCCGACGAACCCAAGCTGCTTGGATGCACTGAAAACGAGCTCGGTATTCGAGACTGGCTCGAGTCTCAGGGCCACACTCTGGTCACTACTTCTTCCAAGGACGGAGCCGACTCTGTTCTCGACAAGGAGATTGTTGATGCTGATGTAGTCATCACCACCCCCTTCCATCCTGGATACATCAACAAGGAGCGAATCGACAAGGCCAAGAAGCTCAAGATCTGTATCACTGCAGGTGTTGGATCTGACCATGTCGATTTGGATGCTGCCAACGCTCGAGATATTGCTGTTCTCGAAGTCACTGGCTCTAATGTTCAGTCTGTTGCTGAGCATGTCATCATGACCATGCTTGTTCTCGTCCGAAACTTCGTTCCTGCTCATGAACAGATCATTTCTGGTGGCTGGGATGTCGCTGCTGTCGCCAAGGACTCTTACGATCTCGAGGGAAAGGTCATTGGTACTGTTGGAGGAGGTCGAATCGGTCAGAGAGTCCTCAAACGATGCAAGCCTTTCGACCCCATGGAGATGCTCTACTACGACTACCAGGCTATGCCTGCTGATGTTGAGAAGGAAATTGGCTGCCGACGAGTTGAGTCTCTTGAGGAGATGCTTTCTCTCTGTGATGTCGTCACTATCAACTGTCCTCTGCATGCTTCCACCAAGGGTCTCTTCAACAAGGAACTCATCTCCCACATGAAGGATGGAGCTTGGCTCGTCAACACTGCCCGAGGTGCTATCTGTGTCACTGAGGATATCGTCGAAGCTCTTGAATCTGGCAAAATCAGAGGCTACGGTGGTGATGTTTGGTTCCCCCAGCCTGCTCCTAAGGATCACCCTTGGAGAACCATGCGAAACAAGTACGGAGGAGGAAACGCCATGACTCCTCATATCTCTGGTACTTCTATCGATGCCCAGGGACGATACGCTGAAGGTACCAAGAATATTTTGGAGGTGTTTTTCTCCGGTAAGCAGGATTACCGACCTCAGGATATCATCTGTATTAATGGTCACTATGGAACTAAGGCTTACGGAGATGATAAGGAGCACAAGGAGCACCAGCTCAAGTAGATATTTAAATAAATAAATTATATCATATGACTACTCTAAAAACCACATCTACAATCACTACCCTCAAATCTCTATCCCACCACATCTCTAACAATTCTTCACTATTTTTTTATTTTATTTTATTTTATTTTATTTTATAATTAAATCATTTTTCTCTCCTCACTAAACACCACAATTACTCTCACTTCTCTCCTCCAAATTATTGAGCCAATTTTTTATTTATTTATTTATTTTTAATTCTGAAGATAAGGAGGATCAGCTCCCAAAACCTCACCATCAAACCCTTACCCTTACCCCTAACCCTGTTTTCCCAAAGCGGGTGCCCCTCCAAATTAGGAATTCAACCCTAAAATTATTCCCTATCTGTATATCTACCCTAACATCAATCCTAATCGAGTCAGCCAACAGCCCAAAATAATCTACCCTAACCCTACTGACCTTCCACAACGAGTAATGTCACTTCTCTCACACTGACGCCTCATGTTGTGCGTGACGCCCTAAACCTTATGCACCCTGCGGTTATCGAGATCGAGATTTTTTGCCACACGTGTTTTGGTACATATGTCTGACGTATCAGAAGTGCTAGGAGGTAGAAAATAACACCAGGGGGGTTATTGGAGTCGGTAAATGAGTATTCTGTATTTTTTTTGTGCGTTTTTGGTTCGTTTTGGGGACTTTGTGGGGTCACAGGGTGTACATGTAATCAGGCAGCAAAAGCTGTACTAAGGACAGAAGGTGCAGATGGTGGTCAAAATGAGGTTTTGAGGGTGGGTTGGGTGTCACGTGACTGGATAGCAAGTTGTGTATCACGTGACTCGTCCACAAAAAGCAGTTCTCAGTAAAGCCGAATATCGCTTCTTTGGCTGGCCTCCCGTAAGTCCGGTTCCTATGACCTTCCAAAATAGACGTGCATGACGTCATCATGTGATGCCTGAGATTTGGCAGGTTTAAAACGGGGCTGATTCAGGTTTTTTAGCGGACTATTTTGTATGTACACATATATAATCGCTCATTCTGAATCGATTGGTCCACTTCATTTTCCGATCCGATACCTACTCGGATAGTTATACACGTTCTAATATTATGTAAATTATTTGAATGCACTCTTAAACCTTACTCTCCCCCATGATGGTTGAGCAATAAACGTCTCTCCAACACATCTTTCTACACACTACAACACCCACAATGAACCCGACCAAGAAACAAAAACAGCGAGAGGAGCAGGAGCTCGCAACGCTCTTCAACTCCCCCAACCTCTGCATCATGGAGCTCACAGTCACTTTTGGCCAGGACGAAATCTCGGCCTACTTCATCCATGAACATGAAGACGAGTCTCCTGAAGCCGTGGAGTACGACCATGAGGCGATTATCGAGGACGTGACTCAGATGCTGGCTTCCAAGCTGCGGGGCTTGCCGGAATTCAACCTCATGCTGCTGGAAGAGGGTCCTGACGACTTTTATGGAGTGGAGCATCTGGACCTGGACGACTTTGTCGTGCATGTCGTGGACGACCCGGATTTCATTTGAATCAACGCTAACGAGAGGCATGGTATATAGGAATAGATGGATTTGATAGAGAGGGTGGTGGTGTATGATTTGGTGTACTCCAAGTGATGTAAGTTGCTTGGGTGTAACTGTGATGTTTGGGGGGGCAAAGGGGCTTGAAATGAGCTTTACATGAATGTCCTAAGAGATGATTTAACAGTGCTGAAGAGTTTAGACGAGTTGAAGAATGTTTTTGTGCTGATTTCTGAGAGTTGACGAATTGGATCAACAACGAAACTTGATGGGACTTCATGGATATAACAGGTATATGCGTAAATATGCCTTTCATATGTGTATTAGATCTGTCTAAACCTATGACGTGATTTACAACTGCGTAGGATAACGTAGACGCTAGTTATAATTTATTTTAATTATTTCGTATTTAATTTGATTTTTTCAGACAAATCAGAAAAATCAAATTAAATACAAATAATTCGGAGCGACAAAAATCAAAAAGATTAGACATTTATGGACCGTTTAGACACTCACACAACAGTTTTTTTGTTGATTCATTTCATATCTGATGAGTATGACGCATTCAATTTCAGAATTATCCGTTTCTAAAACTAATATATCTTACTCTACAAGAACCCTATAAGCAAGCCACCTACACAGGTTTGCTCCCCTCATCTCCCTCTACAACCTCATTTGTTTTATTTTGTTCAGAATATCTCCCTCGCTTCGTCCAACCCCAATAATGAATTGAGTGATCGCATGTCTTGGAGCATGAGATATTTTCCCTCCGAGCCCCTTTATCAATTGGAAGAGTCTTCTCATATCAAGAGCCGACAATGACTTAGCTATTTACAAACTTCCTATGCTTCTTAAATCGATTTTGGAAATTTACTTGGACATCTAGTTTCTGCCCTAAAAGAACCCAACTCAAAAGAACCACAACAAGAGTAGCTAACAGCTGGAATTTAAACTGAAGTGTTTGATCAGAGTGTACAATACAGTTGCAACTCGGTATATCGTCATAGAGAAGGTATCATGATGTATGTCAAACAAAAACTTGTGATAAAAACTTACTAATCTTCAAACCATCTCCAAATAACCAGTAGTAATACTAGAAGTGTGATACTTCTAAGTATTATTTATTAAGACGTGGCAATTAAGCTGGTTGTTGTGGATTTCCTGTGGGAAGTATTTAGAGTGAGATATGCTGGCATTAGTAAACGAGAGAACCCATAGCGCACAGCTCTTTTGTGTATGTAGAACATGCCCAAATACAAAGTTATTAGTACCATTGGAATCGCCTAAGGCGGGAGAATCTCTTGATCAACACTAGAAGTCTGTAAGATGTCTATCCGTCGAGATATGACACAAACAAGTTCAAACGACGACAGCAACAGCAATACTCACGAGGAAGCACAATAAGCACCATATTTGGCATCAGACGACCTCAACGAACACGCCCATACCAATATCTCAACATGTCCAAAAATCCTAGTTGAGGTCCCTCAAAACCTTAAATAAATCGTGCAGAAACGCAAGTAAACACAAAATAATTGGCACCATTGTGTTCTTCGGCTAACGGGCATCACTTCTATACCAATTTCTTTTTGGTTCATTTTTTGCACATCTTTGACCCTTCCTGACATACCCAGAATTAATAGTAGGGTCTTGCAAATTTAAGGTAATGATTATTTAAGCTATGGGAGCATTGGGGAATTTTTTGGTTAAGATTGGGTGTATTTCAAGTAATATTCAAAAAAGTTGGTCGCCTAAAATACACCCAATTTTAACTAAAAAATTCCCCAATGCTCCCATAGCTTAAATAAACAATACCTTAAAAGGCCAAATCTCTACCGTAAATCCTGGGTATGTTAGGAGGGGTTAAAGATTTACAAAAAATGAAACATAAAGTAATTGGTATAGGAGTGATCGTCGTTTCCCGAAGAACACAATGGTACCGTTTATTTTGTGTTTACTTGCGTATCTGCACGAATTATTTAAGGTTTTGGGGCCCTAAACTAGGATTTTTGGACATGTTGAGATATCGGTATGGGCCGATTCGGTAGGATCGTGGGATGTCAAAAATGGTATTTGCTAAGCTTTTGCGTGAATATTGCTGTCGCTGCCGTCGTTTGAACTTGTTTGCGTTATATCTCGCTGAATATTGACACTGCAAGATTCTAGAGTTGCTCATTGGAATCACACGCCTCTGGCGGTTCTGATAGTATTATCATATTTGTGTTTTACTATGCTGTACAGTTATAAATGTGTTGTGCGCTGCCAGAACTTTGACAAACTAAACCCAACTTATCTCACTCTAAGTGTATCCTGCAAGAAAGCCACAACCTCCGTTTTACTTCCCTATTTCCCCTCTACAATCTCATATGTTTGAATTTGTTCTATGAAATCTCCCTCGCCTCCTTTAACCAAAATCTCATCCATTTCAACTGTTTGTTCTGAATCCAATAGAAAATCCACAGTTTACATGCTTATTCTATCACAACTTCACTGGAGTTCCTCGTACGGACTATAGAGACTTCCTTACTATATACCGCGTATAGATACCCTGGTCTTGTTAACTCTGTATAGCTCTTGGAAATGTACGATTGTGCATAAACAGTTTCTGTATCGAAAAGTACTCTTTATTTATCATTATATCATTAATTAAACTCGTCATTAATCATTATCATAACTCATTTTCCCTCTAGAGACTCTAGAGAGCGTTCTTCTTCAGTCGTCTATTCTCGGTGAAGCCCAGAATCAGGGCAGCAATAATAGATGCTCCGAGAATACCCACCACCGTCATATTGGAGTACTTGAAGCCTCTCTGGACGTCATCTGACCATCCCTTGTACAGTGCGTAAGTAGTAACCACACTTCCGAGATTACCCAGACCAGAAACAAGAGCAGCAGTAGCAGCCACACCCACATCCTGATACTTTGGCATGAAAATCTCAGCAGACCAAGTCATACAAATAGGCACAGTAGGACCCAGACCCAGTCCAGTAATCAGCAATCCCACATATCTAGGCCACGAACCAGGAGCATAAGTGTTTACGACCATTCCGACAATAATAACAACTGTGGATCCGCAAAAGAACAAAGGTCGGTTTTTGAACCTGTCTGAAAGCGGAGTGATTGCCAGAATAGCCAGAAGATCACAGACCCAAATAGGACAAAACAGAAGAGATAGCTGGACAGGAGTAAGTGATTCGTTGGTGGATTTAATAATACTGGTTCCAGCAACAACGATACCAAAACCGGTTCCAACGACTCCAAAGTACATGATAACCAGCGGCCAGATTCGCAGGTCCATAAACACTCTCAGCAGATCCTTGAGAGTCCAGGCAACGTTCAGGTACCGTTGAGACATGTCTGCAGCGTGCAGTTGCTGTTCGAGAGGACTCAGAGGATGCTTTGAGAAGGTTCCATTGAGAAGAGACTTGAACAGGGTATTTTTGGACGTATCCACCTGCTTTTGTTCGTCGTACAGTTCGTTAAACTCTGAAGGTCTTCCAGGCAACCACCATAGAAGAGATACTCCCAGAGTAACAGTAAACACTCCATAGACCAAAAAGAACCACTGAAATCCCTTGAGACCTCTGTTTCCGTCAATGGTCTGAAACGCAGCTGAAAACAGACCCGCTGTAGCTGCAGACACCTGAGCAGCAGTGAAATAGTAGCCGATTCGTCGTGCTGTTCGGTGAGCAGGGTACCATAAAGAAATATAGTAAGCCAAACCAGGCCAAGTTCCAGCTCCACAGATTCCAGAAATGAGTCGGATCGCAATCACACCTCCTGCATTGTTCAAAGCCGCATAACAAGCATACACCACTCCCACAGAAATGACGATACGCGACAGCCATGCATGAGGAGCCACCTTGGTCATAATGAGGTTGATAGGAACGTCAAAAACAATATAACCGACGTAGTAGAGAGCTGAGGCGACGGAGAGTTGGTGAGGAGAAAGGTTGAGGGTCTGAGACAAACTATGGCCCTTATCCATGTTCATGGTAAGAGCTACACCATAAGCAGACGAACCAAACGAAGTCAAAAAGTACAGCAACCATAGCGGAGGAATGATTCTGCGGTCGAGTTTGCGGTACAGACGGTCCAGCTCCTTCTGGGTGTCTTCAGATTCAAGATCGAAAGCAGATGCGGCTGAAGTAATGGGGTTGATGTTCTTGTCAGAGTAAGAAGACGAGTCGACATCGTCGGAAACGTCGCCAGAAACTCGCTGATTTGCCTGCAAGTGGTGCTCAGAGGAAGCCATGGCGCAGGTGAAGGTGGTGTGTTTTTTGCGGGTCCAGGGGGTGCTTTATAGGGCGAGAAAAAGGTGGGTGTTTTTTTCCCATCGGGGTGTTGAGCTCAACAAGGTTTGCAGAGGGAAGTGAAAAAACGTGACTCAATTGAGTCATGCAGCGTGGGGTTATGTACGCGGTTGGGAGGATACTTGGGAGTTTGTTCAAAAAGCACACTTCGGCGTCTGTTCGGCGTTTGATAGAATGAGGTACAGCAGCCGCACAGGCAGGGTAATCAGATGTGGAGGTTTGTGGCAACAAGGGGAGTCGCTTGGAGATATTGATTTGTTATTAAAAATATTGAGTCATCTGACTCGCGGTCTTGAGTCATCCCACTTGAGTCATGTGTGGAGGAGCTAAGAGTAGGGTAACTCAGGAGGTAGAGGTGAAACGGAAATTTTGGAGAGTGGGGTTGGAATCAGTGGACTCAGGGGATTCTGTATGATTTTTCATTACTGGAGTTTTTGTCTTGTGTCGTCCTGGTAACGAATTGACAAGCTGCATGTTTGAAGGTGCAGTTTTGAATGTTGGGATTGGGTGAAAAATTGACCTCTGAAGATTTTAGAGTGACCGTGAGGGTGGTAGGAGTGTGGAAGTGGCTTGGTTTTTGATTTTAACTGGTTTTGAGGGTGCTGTGATCTGATCTGATCTGAAAAGTAAGTCAACTGGAAATCACTGAGAACTACAGTCATATCTATACAACTGAGGTGTTTTAAACAAAGTAGGAGCTGGGAAGCCTTTATTTCTTCATAAAATATAGTCTGATACACCTCTATTTGTTGTCTACAACTTCATACCTACTTGATAGACACCTTGGTACAACACATGTTTTGAGTGAGTGATCTGGATCTTATTAATTACAACTTGTCAAACCAATGAACCCATTAGATATAACTAAAACTGATCTTTCTTGTAGCTTACTGCCGATACTTGTAGTATTACCACAGACCTACACATTAAGGACCCTTGTTAGACCTAAGAGAGAGCTATAAGGGTCATGATCTTAGAAGTAGATTAGTATTCTAAAATCTACTGCTACATCTGAATCATTTCATTATCTAGTCAGCCTATCAACTTGACTCCATATTATTCATACCACAGCTTAAGACAGGTCATCTACTCATTTCTCCTCGATTGTTCTACTTTCTCGCTACTCGCTTCGCTCGTAGCTAGCTCGTAGGTCAGGTTACATTCAGTAGTATTCGATATATACAATAAATAGGGCACTTTGTGCTGGGACACTGCTGGTGTAGGTTATGAGCACTTAAGCATTGGGACGTTGAGCTTAAGCCAAATGGAAAATAATCAGGCAGTCGTAACTGAGATAAAACAGCCATAGTAAATGAGATAAAACAACCATCGTAAGTCTAGAACACATTCTCACCCTCACCCTTCATTCGAGGAACTCGAACCTGCTCCCAGTCATCCTGCTTACCAAGCTGCTGAAGTCGGTAGTACTCCTCCTTCATGTCGACCTTTCGACGTCCCTTGTCCAGCTTGAGAGCTTCCTCTTCAGTCAGAGCTCTCACCTTACCGTCCTGAATCTCGTATCTGTACGCAGTGAACTCAGCAAAGTAGACCGAGGCAGCGTAAATAGTGACGAGAAAAGGCAGACCGAAAAAAAGAAAGGGCCGCTTGACCATATTGTTGTAGTATCGACCGGCAAAGGTCTTGTTCCAGGCCTGCTGCTGCTTGGCCGTCTTGAATTTCTGTTGTTCGAGCATGGTGTGTGGTGTGATGAGGGTGATGTGGGAAGACGGGTTAAAAGTTTAGATGGGTTGAAGCTTAATTAAGGAGGATTATTGGGGGATTAAAGAAAGAATTTATTAAAAAGGGGGTAAATTAGGGGTAAATAATTGGCTTGGTAATAGAAATGCTGTGGAAGAGTAGATTCCTGTGGTTTTTTTAGCTTGTTGATGTGACGATTTTTGGATTAGATAATTGGATTATATTGAGCACTCCATCTCTTCCCAACGAATATAGTAGGAGTAAGCAAACCTTAGTTGATGTGTTAGTTGAAAGTTTGGAGCAATTAATCCTAAGAGTCTACAGAGCTTTCAGAGATATATAGATGATTCAATAGTTTGCCTTTCAGCTTCTTATTATTTCTAATCTTTCTGGTTTATCACTCTTCACTTCAAACCTACTTTTACCACATATTTTTTCACTCTCACTATTCTCCCAAGTACTCCTGCAACCCTAACAAAACTCAACTAAAAGCCATATCACCAATCAGACACTCTACACACCCCAATTCAGCACAAATCACATGACTACCACATTATAAATATCAATTACACTAAAAACACCCTAACACCCAGGAGAATAGTACGGTTTATCTTTACCATCACCCAACCCCAAGCCTCTCTTCTCTTTACCAGTATGCTCATCAAAAGCACTGCCTCCAAAAGCTGTCCAGCCTTCTCCTCTTCCTCTGCTTTTCCAAAACGGTCTTTTCGGCTCAGAAGAAGGAGCCAGAGAAGAGGTTTGAGGGTTAGCAAGGGTGGTTTCTGTTTGAGTGGACGAAAGTGATTTCACGTCAGCTTTATCGTCCAACTTTTCCTTGGTATCTTTCTCAACATCTCCCTTGGAGAAATGTTTTTTGAATTGGCAATCAAAGATACCCATGTGTCTGTAGAAGGTGTTGTAGAGGTAGAGTTGATAATATCAAGACTATCAGGTATACTCCTTGGTTCACACGAAAGAGACACTACTTATATACAACTGAGACGGAATTTGAAAAAGACGTTTTTCCGATCTGATCACGGGTTACCTCAAGTCACTCTATACGTGATCGGATCACCCTCGGAAAGCTGTTACTTGGCGTGGGGTTAATCGGCGTTATCTAAACTAAGACTCAAGCGGCTGAATATGCGGCTGAATAGCAAGCACTTTCAATCTTGGAGAAAATATTTTTAAAAAATCTCGATAAAATCAACCATACAATTAATATATTACCCTGAAATCACCTATTTTTACTCATTTTATTCACTTTTTTAGAACCATTCCCATATCCAAATAACCTCCATGACGTCACAAAACTTAACTCCATTAATAGATCGGCTATCGGGATCATGCACTACAACTTCACCAAACCCACTCGGCCGAACCATGTGATCACATGGCTGGAACATGCAAGCCACAATTTGGTGGCCAATCATAACAGGGCCGGTATCTATCTCGATACGAATCCATTAAGCTATGTACATTTTCCATGATCCTCCCATTCCCTCCCTCTAATCCTCCGTGTTGATGGCCTGAAACAACAGCTCAAGCAGCTGAGGATCAGTCATGCTTTTGGACACGTCCAGATGCTCAACTTCGGAAAGGTGAGGCTTGAGGAAGGTCGCAAACACGTCCTGGAGATCGCTGCATCCAGCCACATGCGCATTCTTCCACCCCAGAACCGCACCTTCGAGATCCAAGTCCTCGCAGTTTTCAGGGATGAAATCACAAATCATCCGTTTCAACTCGGGAATGTCGTAGGTGGTGGAAACCTCCAGCAGGCCAATGGCCGTGTCTAGAGTCAGCTCCAGGTCCTTGCCGTAGAAGAACTCGACCAACGTCTGGATCCACAGCTTGGAAAACGGCAGATGCAGGTTCTTGGACTCCTTCTCGAGCATTTCCGCAGATGTGGCAGCCTTGAAGAAGGGCCAGAGACTCTCAAAGAGGAACGAGTGGACCGGAAACCGGCCCCCGTCTTCAGACGTGATGGTGAAGTCTCTGGTCTTGCCTCTGAGCACCACCTCCAGACCTTTATCCTGAATGGGGGTCAGGAAGGTCACCTGAGTGGGAGTCTGGGTCAGACCCACCTCCATCTTGTCTCTGAAGAGCTTGCAGGCGTAGTACTCGTGGTCGGAGATGGTGGCTGTGAGGGTTTCACAGGCAAAGTCGGTGATGAGAGCCAGCTTGGGGTTGAGTTTGAAGTAGGAGTTGACGATGCGCATGTAGATGTGGTGTTTGAGCACAAACATGTCAATGTCGTCCTTGTCGCTCACCACCTGGTCCTTCTTCACGTCCCATGAGATCTCCCGGTACTCGCTTGAGTTGTTGTTGAACAGGAAGAGGTCGTAGGTGTGGTAGTTTGGGTGGACACAGAACCGAGGGGTGGCTGTAGGAATGATGATGGAGTGCTCTGATGTTGACAGGTACAGAGGAAAGTCAGAAGGGGTTTCCTTGGCTTCATCAACGATAGAAGGAAGTCGAGGGGGGTAGTAGAAGGACATCTGTGTTAGAGGTAAGTGTTATAAGCACAACAGAACGGAAGAAATGAAAAGTAACACAAAGGGTATAATGAACTCACGTGGTACTGAAGGTGGTACTGAAGTGTGGGTATCAGTGTTGTATCTCGTTGAATGTGTGAGTGTTGTTTTGTGTGGTTAGTTGAGCAATTGAGGAAGTAAAGGGGAAGTAAAAAAGTGGGATTTGGGGGGGTTTATATATCCTTATGGGCATTTAGAGTAGAGGGGTCACGTACCCTTACACTCTTGAGGTGTTGTGTTGGGAAATGACTGGTCATGTTGGTGTACACAAAACGTACCCTGTATATCAAACTGACACTTCATTTGTGTCACATTTGAATATAACAAGTATCAGGTGCTTCATATTATCTTCATTTACTTCCATAGACCTTTGACAGACATGTCCCAAGTATGTACAGTTTTGTTGATATTAGTTAGATTTAAGCCCTTTAGTTGGATGTTTACTTTAACTTACTACCTTCAATGCACCATTCTCCCAACTGCACCCTTCTCACTTCAACTAAGATATTAAGTTTCAGAGTGCAGCCTCACTTTTCCAAGCCTGTCCCACAACTCACCCATCTGCCATCCAAATCAAAAACAAAAAACACCACAGTAACCACAAAATTCCCCATATTCTCCCCCATTTTTTTTTTATTTCTCCCTAATTCCCCCATTTTACCCCGCTCACCAACTCCTGCACCGCAATTTCCAAATTAAGCTTCACTTTACGCGACGCGAAATTCATTACTCTCCCACATCACCATGGATATCGCGACTGAGTGGACCACCAACGCCAATGAGGCTCTGACCATCACTCTGGACCCTTCGCAGCCCGGTAAGGGCAAGGGCAAGAGCCAGGGCGACGAAAAAAGTCACGTGTTCAACCCGATTTTCACCTACCCCATTTATGGAGACGCCGAAACGATTCTCGGATACAAGGACTTTTCGCTCAATCTGACTGTGGACGCTTCCACCATGCTCCCTCTTGTTACTGTCGACTTTTCCGACCAGCTGGAGCTCACTGGAGTGTCTTTTGACGATCCTGTCAAGAAGCTGCTGGAGTTTTTGCCCGAGGAAACATGTTTGGACGAGTCTGAGTGGCAAGAAAAGCGTGTGGCTGAACTGGGCGACGGATTCCGACCCGTGGGCTCGAAATTCGGCTCGTTTAGCGTCAATAACGATGAATTTACCGTCTATCGATCTACATTGCTGGACCCCGATACTCTGAAATTGCACCTGAGACTGCAAATTTTCGTCCCGCTTTTCATCGAGGCAGGTTCATACATTGACAATGCAGACGATAGATGGGAAATCTACATTGTTTACAACGCTGAGAACGAGATTGTGGGATTCTCCACTGTCTACTGTTACTGGTTTTATGAACCTTCAGTTAAAGAAGACAAGGCACCCAAGGAGGCATCTTTGGCGGATCTTCAAAAACAGCCCTTTTCGCCTACTCTCCGAAAACGAATTTCTCAATACGTCATTCTTCCTCCTTACCAAGGTAAGGGTCTAGGAGGTCAGCTCTACACTCTTCTTTTTGAACGATTTTACGCCGACAAAAACGTGTATGAAATCACCGTGGAGGATCCTAGTGAAGCTTTTGACGATCTACGAGATAGATGTGATCTCAAGTGGCTGGCTGATCAGGGATTTCCTTCAGAGGTGTTTCACATGCTGCAAACCACTTCTGCTCATGGAGAACAAGCTGGAGACAACAAAACCGGCCGAACTAGAGTGGTAGCAGGCTCATTCTGGAGCAAATGGCTCGAGGAACACCGTCTCAAGTATAAACTGGCTCATCGACAGTTTGCTCGGTGCTTTGAGATGATCTTGTTGGCTTGTGTACAGGTTACTAGTCCCTCAAAGAAGAGAAACGTCAAGGATACAAGACTGTTCATCAAGAAACGAGTCTACGTGCGAAACAAGGAGTTTCTGGAAGACCTTGGAGGTAAGGCTGAGATTATGTCAAAGCTGCAAGAGACATATGAGTCCATGGAGGAGGATTATGGAAGAATTATGAAACCTGTGCTGGGTTATGTGAAGGATGGACTCAAGAAGCGAGTCAGAGATGAGGATGAGGATGAGGAGAGCAAGAAGGCCAAGGTGGAGTAGGATATGTACAGTGAATGAATTAAAATGGATTAAATTAAATTAACAAAAAAAATGGGAAAAAAAACACGTACCACACAGGTACAGGTTTGGTATTATAGTAACAACAACATCTACAGTATTCTCTTACATTATTTACGTCGCTGCTATAGATCTAATTAGAATGAATTAAAATGAATTAAACAAAAAAAAAAAAAA
>BCKF01000004.1:130760-175572 GCA_001600515.1 Yarrowia sp. JCM 30694 | reverse complement strand
AAAAAAAAAAAAAAAAAAAAAAAAAAAAAAAAAAAAAAAAAAAAAAAAAACCTACACCAGAAAAAAAAAAAAAAAAAAAAAAAAAAAAAAAAAAAAAAAAAAAAAAAAAACATTAGCATGAATACATTATTTTACGTCGCTTCTCTAGATCTAGCTACAGTAGGTGACGAAGATATGAAGTCACTGAGAGCAAAACTATTGATCCTGGTCAGACTGCCTGCTAAGGAGTAACAGCATGCCTACTCACCCTGCGATTTCTTCTCCCGTCAAAACTGCCCTCCTCATCGAAACAGTGCTCTCTAGCCAGTCTCATGCACCTCTCGTTCCTGCACCAAGGGATTCTACATGTTCTGACTCTTCCAACAAGACAATTTAAGCCCACACAGTTGGCTACTGTACATCCTGTAGTAGTGCATCTTCCTCGACTAGTCACTCGTCTAATACACGCTCCAATACACCCTGCAATAGTACACAGGGGGTTTGAACAGTGATGCGAAGCAGCAGTAGAAGAATCAGACGAAGAACAGTCTCCTGAACAAGTAGGTGAACAGGATGGAAGACAAGCTGAAGAAGAGCGTACTGGATAAGTCTGATGACTTCTTCTGGATCTTCTAGAGTGAGTTCTCTGGGTTGTTCTTCTACTGATGGGTCTAGAAGAACTTTCACACTTTGTAGAGTTAGCACAGTTCTTGCACGTGACCTGTTTACACACACACAGCTCCACTCCACAGGCCATTGTGAACGAACTTGATTTCGAGCATCTGGGTGCTTTAAACAGTTTCGTTCTCAAACATCCAGTTTCATCTCCTAGAGACCAGCATCCTTTTGTGCCAAAAACTCCACATCTAGGAGAGTACGCTCGTCCTCCAGTGTGTACATTTCCAAAGGTTGGAAAAGGAAAGTAGTGAATGAATGCGAGATATCCAGCTATCAAGCCAATAAACATGCCGATAATCACGTCGAAAACATGATGTCTGTTGTCTGAGATGCGAGAAAAAGCGACAGCAGAGGCAGACAGTAGTGGTACAAGACTCAACAAGATCTTCCAAGACCATCCTGAACAATCCAGCATTCTAGTTCTTGCGATCCAGAAAAGAACCTGAACCATAGCTGATGTAAAAGCTGTAGCTGAATGAGCACTTGGAAACGACCTGAATCCTTCTTCCAAGTGTCCCATATCTGTCTGAGTACAGATTCCAACGTTTGAAAGTTGTCCAGCTATCGGTCTATGCCATGTGATTGGAGTACACCGTGCCAACATATCAGGTCTGGGAGCTCCAACGAGATTTTTGAGCAGTGACACTATCACAACCTGCAGTGTATGTGCCGCCATCATCGTCAAAAGGATAGCATGCATATCCCATAGTCGTCTGTGCCATTTGTGATGAGTTGTGAACCCGATAGTCAGTGCAAACTGTCCAATAGGAACAAGAATGGCGTAAATGATGAGCAGAAACGTCGGTACAATCGTCAAGTCCGTCGGAATATGGCTGTACCAAAATGCAGTGTCGTACAAGTAAAACTCGGCAAACAGAGGAGTCACAATCTTTGCATAAAGAAGAGCCACAGTGGTCAAGGCGATGTAAATGAGCCAGTCGAGAAAATAGGATAAAAGCGACGATAGAGAAATCGAGTGGCCTCCAATCGGAAAGAAACACTCGTCTTTGCGTATGGCCACAAGAGTGGACGAAGACTGAGTCGAGTGGGTCATAGCGGTACAAAGTGTTTTGATTATAAGAGTGTGTCAAAACAGTAGGCTAAATCAAGGTTGGGATGCAGCTCAGGTGTATGATAAGAGATGGATAACTTAATCATGAAGAATATGTAAGAACAAATAATTAATTGATGCCATGGCAACGTGGAAATGAGAGGTTTGAAGGTACTGTAGGGTATGGCTTTGTGTACGGTGTTGTGTTTAGACTGGAAAAAAAAAAGTACACAAAAATATGTACAAACTGAGGAAATACAAGACCGTACAAGTCCGTGAATATTGAGAATATTGGAATTTCTATTGAAGAATGTGAAACTAGAGCAAATTTTGGGTAATTTTAGGCTTGGTTGTTCTATATAAATGTTGCTAGTTGGTGTAGAAAATGGTCTGTTTTGATACAACAGTTACGTTCTTGTATTGTACAGAACTACCTGTAGCATGTTGTTATGTAAATCAAGTGGCAATTAGTACATATCATACAGCCTCCCAACTGTTTATGTATCATTCTTTACCACCTTTGGTCACGTGACATTTTCTTTTCTCATTATTTTGTCTTTCAAAACCCCACCTTACGTCCAAACCGCCCCAAATTTCGGACAGTGAATAAACCGACCATGGCAAGTCCGAATCTGTGCTTTGGTTGTGTATTCCGTTCGATTTGGTCTTGTTACCCCCTTTCTCGTGTTTGGTGATGTTTGTGTGTTTTAAGGTGGAGTGTGTATTTTTGAAGACTGATTCTAGAAGTGTGATCATACTGGACGTTCATTAATCTATTTGATCTACTTGTAGCTAAGAGTCACACTAACCAACCACACTACAACTACACTAACAAATAATCCGTAAAAAAAATATTCTGGTCTGGTACCTTGGCTGATGAGTCTAGTGTTCCCCTCTAATATGGTGCTATCCATATAGTATACAGTATATCTACTGTCTTTACTTTAACTCATTCAATAAACCAGACAGACTACAAGTTACCGGTAGCTACATTTGATACTTGATACTTGTATACCTCTGAGTCGTATTTACTTATACAAAAAGTATCCTATGTAAGATGGCACAAACAAATATCTCTCGTCCACATCAGACCACATGGCACTACTCTAGCACCAATGAAGCCACCATCTATAGTACAGCCAGCCACCCTACTTTAGTATATTGACTGGCTCTACTTGTGCAGCACACTACAGCAAGACTAGACCCCTGCAGAGAGACCAGAGACCAGTGGAGGAGCTAAAAGGCCGGTTTGCAAGTAGCACAAACACGTGGTGGAGCTAGTCACGTGATGTAGTGCGAGTTAGCACTACTGTACTTGTAGTTTGGTCCAATAGTGGGCTAGGCTGAAGAGACGAGGTGCTAGAAGATATTAGTAATGTCAAGTACCAGTAGAAATAAATAATATAAATTAAATGCATAGTCATGTGATTCCTAGTGTTATATCACGTGAGTAACCCATGAGATTATTTCTCATTACTCCATCTTCCTGAGTTTGTTAGAGGATCACTATCATGCAGTGAGTAGCAAATGACAGTGTAGTAAAGTCACATGACTCACTTTGTTCGTCACGTGACTTCTCGTTTCCCTTATGATTCGCTTCGCTCATCATAACGGAAAACCCTCCACCTCAACCCCCACAACCCCCCTCAAATACTGAAACTCCTTATACTTGACTCTCAGATTCTCCTTTTCCTGATCTTCATCTTCAGACAGAAAAAGAGCATCGTCACGTGATTCACCACCTTTCTCACGTGATCGCTTATTCATACCTGTCCTAGTATCAAAGTACAATTCTCGAGTAAAAAGAGCAGGACCCTTTTGGTTCTCACTCTGCCAATCACCTAAACGAAGTTCCTGGAAATGTTTACAAGTTTCTGGTTTGAGGGTGATTTTGACCGTCCAGGGGCCCGAGGTCACGTGACCCTCAATCCGCTTCTTTTGCACTTTGTTGTATCCTTCTTTATCGATTCGAATGCACCCCTCGATAATCAACTGTTGAATGTTGGTTTTGATTCTGTTCAACAAATCTTTGACTTGCTCGTCTTTCAATCTCAACGTAGATGCCTTCATTTTCACCAATTGCAGCTTGTTGGTGTGCATTTTTCTGTTTGATAGGGTACTGGTTTCAACAGCTTCATCGTCAGAACTGTCTTGATCACTTCCGAAGGATTCTTCAAGAGGTTCTTCTCGATTATAGAGGTGACGGGCATATTGTACGAGAGCTTGTCGTCCGAAAGTGATGCGTAGTCCGATAGAGGTGTTTTTGTTGATTTTTGCGTATTTTATGCTGTGTTAGAACCGGTAGTGAGGGCCGAAGGTCCGAACGGACCCAAAAGGTGGTTCAAAAAAATCGGAAAAATAAATGAAAAATACTTCCGTATTCCTCGTCGCTCAATTGTGCTATCACGTGACTTTCAGATCGATTGGAGTGGAGTAACAGACCAAAAAGCGGAAAATCGGAAAAGCGGGCCCAAAAAGCGGTTTAACAATGGGGAAAAAATCGGAAAAATAAAAGAAAAATACTGCCATATTCCTGGTATCTCAAATGTGCGGTCACGTGACTTTCAGACTGATTGGATGTCAGGAACAGGCTCAAAAAGCGGATCGAAAAATTCGGGAAAATCGGGAAAATCGGAAAAAATACTAGCGTATTCCCCGTCGCTCAATTATTCAATCACGTGACTCTCACACCGACTAAACCCCTGGATCGTGTTGTGGCGTTGTTGTAGCTAAGTCTCATCAGCGTTGATCCGTTCACTCAGTGCATCAGTAGTTTTTTATCACGTGACATATTCACGTTTTCCAATCACGTGACTCATCACATGACTCATACTCACATGGCCATAGTGTCTTCCTTCCGGTGGATGCCGTTTTTTCGTCGTCGAAGTTTTGCAACCCAAGCAAGGTTCAATAAGTGGTGGCTTTAGCGTCTGAGAGGTGACACCGAGATTTCTAATGTGACAGTTGAAAGTGAAAAACCGAGGTGATATTAGTGGATTTGACGTAAGGGGGGTGTAGATTGGGTTGTGAGTGAGTTATAGCTGGTGTTGTATGTTGTAGAGGGTGTTTGAGGTGATGAAGTGAACGCTTTACAAGTTTACGTAATACGGTGATATGGAAAAAAAAAAACTAGTTTTACTAAGGGTGCTACCTTATTGTTCTTGTGTGTCCCTTTTTTTTATTCTTGTGTGCCTTCATACTATGGCTTATCTACCAATCACCGTGGATATATAGAACAAAGTGGTCTTATATGATAGCTCTGAGGCCGTCTGGTGTATGATAACTTGGAGTTATAGGTGGCACGTTGCACTACATTTGGCGCTAGAGAAAAACGTTCTGTTACGTTGACTTACTGTAGCACTACGATCTGGCAACAAAAAAAAATCAGGCTTGCTATTTTTCCGATCTCATCTGGTATAAGCTGTATTTCTTATGTCACCTGTGATCTTAGTTTTTATTTAACGTGGTGGGTGTGACAGTTGCTGGTGAACACTGTTTTACACTGCTAAACTAGTGGGATGTGAAACTGGTGCTAAAGAGACGCTAGAGGTAGTACAGGGCGTCAAATGACCCGGCTATGGGAAAAAATGCCGCCTGAAAGAGAAGGAGGGGTTAGTTGGGGTTAGTTGGGAAATGAAGGTTTAGTTGAGTTTCTTAAGTAAATGGAATTTGGGATTTCCAGTAGAGCCTTTCAGGGGGAAGTTATATATACCAAACGAAAGAGCTCGATGAGCTGAATCCAATGGTGTAGGTTTCATTCCTGTGGGGCCTATATTTTCGTCAATTTGTACTTGTTTGTTTGATGGTAATACTAGTATCAGAACTGTAGTTCAGTGATAACTAAACACACTTCTTAAGCAATATAGCATCATTCACAAGACCTGATGCGTTCAGTTCTTGTATAGACAAGCATAATATCAGCTAGTTTTTTGATGATTCCTTCGTATAAACATGAATTTCGAAAGAAGATGATGCAAAAAATGCGAAAACTGTAGGATAAATGCAGAAAAAAAATACTTGGAGTAAACTTGGGCTACTAATTATATCTTTGAGAAGTTGTAGGGTTTGAATAGACGTGTTTTTTCCGTACTTTTGAGCTTCTCAAAAATGACACACTTGAACGAGTCATACTCGTCAGAAATGAGCTTTATCCACATTCCAACAGTTGTATGGGACTCTAAATAGTCCATTAATGTCTAATTTTTTTGATTTTTTGCCGTCCGAATTATTTTTATTTAATCCGATTTTTCTGATTTTTCTGAAAAAATCAAAATAAATCACAAACAATTCAAAAAAATCATAACTCCCGTATAAGTAATCCTACGCTGTTGTGACAAAAAATATTATATTTAACTAGATGTGATGCACATACTTAAGTCACATTTATTCACTTTCCGGTCAAATCTAGCGAACCCCATTGATTTTCCGTAATTTTCAGCCCTTAAACTCTCATAAACCAGCTCACAAAACCTCAACCAGATTATCTGTTTTCTCAATCCTCTGTGGAGAAGACCCCTGAAACAGATCCACTTTTCTAGGTGCTAAAAAAATTCTGTCAAGGCATATATTTGCCTGTGTACCAGGTAGAGTGTTTTCAGTTCTACATCCTCTTGATGAAAGTGGTGATGTTAATGCAGTCAAAACAACAGTCAAACCACAATCAATTGACCATTATTCATTCAATTGAACTATTAAATATCATGATTTACATGCTTACGATGTGTCACCTCAAGGGTCCTTGTAGTTGCACTTTGAAATTCACAAGTCATCACTTGTACATATACGATGTACTCATAGCTCTTAGCTCGGTATCTCGGCACAATACACTTCAAGATCAATCAGGTCATGCCTTGGTTAAATCTCTGGGTACTCGGTTACCACCCTTTGGCAGCAAACGCACTGTCTGCGCCATACGCAATACGCAAAAACAGTTGCTCCCAACATGTGCATGACCAGAAGGAACAGACGAGAAAGAGACAACCCGAGGCAGGATGGGGATGAAAGGTAGTGGCAAGGGAATTGCTCAATTGGTTTTTGTGAGGGTGGTATAGTAAAAATTGCTGTCTTTTGATTGGATACCGATATTTACAGTACACATTATAGGGTGTGGAAGATCTCCAAGGAACAAACAGTTCCGAAGTGCGGCTGTCACACTGACATGCCTCAAAGACGTCTAACAAGATGCCCAAACGCCCAAACGTGTCCAAAAAAAAAAAAAACACGCCCCAAAAATGTCCATACGCCTGAGTGGTTACTGGGGTTACAAATTGTGCGGCACATGTCATATCCATACTAATGTTCCGGTTCCGAAGAAGATAGACAGTGCCTTAGACTTGAAAATTAGACAGTCGATATAGGCTTCTGTTATCAAGATTACAGTGGCTGGATGACCATACTGTAACATCCATAAGATGAAGACTCATGAACATTTTGATGAGCAAATAACACCTGTGTTTTTCAAGTATAATGGTCTGTTTGTCAATTGCTATAATCCCACTGAAATAATGGTCTGTGAGACAAGATACAAAGGTTACAAGAGCTACTTATACAGTCCATCAATATTAGAGTCTTGAGGTCAACATGGCTTTATCTACAGTCTATTTACAGTCATACCAGACACCCTTGCCATACAGTCAGCAACCATCTCAACTGAACGTGTAAATCGTGCAAATCCGCACATCTGCTGATCGCAATTTCTTCTTCCTCTGCTACCCCAACTTGTACAGTCAGATCCTGATCGCCACAGATACAAACAGTCTGCTGTACAGACGATGATCTGGCAACAATTGCTACCGGTCCGATACAGATAAACAACACCAAGATAATGTGGTGATAATACAGCCTACAGACACATGTTGGTAAGCACAGTCGCAACTGTATGATACAGTGGTAATCGTTCTTGGTGATGATACTACAAATTCTACAATGATGCAGAGTAAACACCAAGAATCTGGTGATGATACAGTCTACAATAATAATACAGTCTACAGAAACATGTTGGGCAACAATCACAAGTGTAAGATACAGTAATATTCCGTCCATCTGGTGATGATACAGCATACAGTTAACTTGTACAGTCTGATCAATAACAGTAAGATGCTGGTGATACTAAAGTGAGATGCCTTGGTCGGCAACATGATATTACAATTGCTACAGTGATCTTGGTGATTCTACAGTCTACAGATACAAGATGGTCTGCACTAGTGCTTCGCACTATTGCCTACAATTGGGTCGGCAACAATCGCTACGCGATAATTGCCTCCGGGAGTGCTGGTCGGCAACAGTGCTTCGCACAATTGCCTCCTACAGTCTTGGTCGGGAACAATCGCTTCGCGATAATTCCCTCCCTGAGCCAAACAAATAAATCTATTACTACAAAGGAACGCAACCCGTCACAAGCATGGCAAGCCTTAATGAAGTCCCGCCACCTTTTCAAACACGAGACAAAACGCAGTAATAAGCAGTTAAAAATACAAAAGAGACTTTTCAACAAAAAATTAGTATGTCCTTACCGTCCCGCTTAGGCGTCGAGAACCTTGCCCTCCTCCACAACGGCGGAAGGCTCGTCCTCGGCCCACTCGGCACCCTCCTCCTCCTCGTCATCGTAGTCGTCAACGTCGGCTCGTCGGATGGACAGGGTAGGCTTCACGGAGGCCTGGTCCAGAGTCCAGCTTGCGAGGGCGTTCTCGGCATCGATGATGACCTGCTTGGAGGCCTCGTATCCGTCGTAGGCGGGTCGAGACTCTCCGGGAGTGACGGGAGTGTCGTCAAGCAGCTCGAGCAGAGCCTTACCGTAGCCGGCAATCAGAGCAAGCTTCTCGGAGTGCTCTCGGATGGCGTCAAACTGGTAGTTGAACGCGGCCTTGACCTTCTCTCGGGTGATGTTGGAGAGCTGGGCCTCAGCAACCAGAGACTCGGCCTCGGCTCGGACCAGCTCCTGCTCAAGCACAATAATCTTGGGGGAGTTGGGCTCCTTGTACTTGAGGTGGGCAATCTGGTCGGTGATCTTCTGCTTTCGGTCTCGAGAGGGCTGGACGGAAGCCTCAATGTTTCGCACAGACTTGAGGGTGATTCGGTACTGGTCGTACTTGTCGATGAACTGGTCCTCGAGCTCACCAATCTCGTAGATGAGAACACCGAGCTTGTCGGTAACGTCGGAAACGTCCTCATCGGCGTCCTCACCCCAGAGAGAGAGCTGCTTGGCAACCTCTCGTCGCTCTCGGGCCTGCTGCTCGATGGATCGCATCACGTTCTTCTCCATCTTGACGAGCTGGGCGAGCTTTCGGGCGAGATCGGGGCCCATGGAGCCGGCGGCGGATCGTCGGAAAGAGTGGACTGGGTTAGTAGTGTTTTGGGGTGGTTGTTCGTCATGCCCCAAGGCACCGTCGACTTTAGAGTTCGGGGGTGTTGTGCTTGTCCCTTTCAGGGCGTACTTGTCCCAAAGCGTAACCAATATGCAAACCTTAATGGTGGCTTAGCAACTTTGCTATTTGGAGGCAGGAGGAGGGCTATGAGGGCTGTCGTAGGGCTGTCGTAAGACAGCCCGAATGGCAGAATGGCAGAGTGGCAGAATGGCACCATCGCACCACACCACCTTCCACCACACCACCCACCACATCACCCACTTCACCATGCGGCGTTATGGGCTGACGCACGACCAGTCGTGTTGCCTCCAATGTCTTCCTGCACCACACTTTGTGTAACATCCCAACTGTGTCTGTGTCTGTGCACACCCTGTGTCTGTGTCTGTGTCACACCTGTCTGTGTCACTAATACTCACCAATAGAACCATTGCCGAAAAATCGTCCGCTCTTAGTGGAAGAGGTGGGAGGAGGAGGAGAGGCGAGCTGGGCAGCGGTGGGAGCTCTGCTGTTTCGGAGAGAGTATGTTCTGTGCATTGTGTTGATGTGTTTTTAGGTCGGACCTTATCTAGAAAGAAGAAGGAAAAAAGAGAGAGAAAGGGGACGAGGCTGGCGACGGTGGTCTTGTATATATAAGTGGCAGATTGAGTTTGGAGGGTTGTGCACACCTGCGGGTGACCCGGCGTCTAGCCAGCCAAGGGAACAATGAAACCTTGTCCAGCGCGTGCAAACAAGGCCTAACAAAGGGGGCATGGATATTGGACGTGGATTGGAAGTTTAAAAACGAAAAGTGGGACCAGGAGGGCCACCAGAAATGAGTAAGTGGGGGGTGTAAGAGCAAAAAAAAAGTGATATTTGGGGTCCCACAGACCAGTGTAATCACGTGATCACCTTTTTTTGTTTGCTAACCCTCTAAATCACCCGTTCTACAACCCCCCAAAATTACCCCTATTACAGCCGCCCAACATTCAAACTCTCTTGCCAATGTCGGTACGCATGTACGTCGTCACTGTATATGACTTGTACAGCAAGTGATGCGCGAGCTGAGCATGACGTAGCGATTGGCACAAGTCGTAGAACATTGTGGGCAGGTCCAGGGTGAGTTATATCATCTCGTAGCCCATTAAACGACCCTACAACATTATACAGGTTCGTTTTGGCTCATTAAACAGGTTTGATAGTTTCAATATCTCACCTGCAGATCACCAGCCACGTGGAAATTACATAGTACATATTGTAAGGTGATCTGTGCGTGTCTAGATGAAATACCAGCTGTATTACCATACTCATAATGGTTGTATCGTAGTCGTTCGTCTTGCACGGCTCCGCCTCGTTGACTATTCACAGTTTTACGTTAACTTTGCGAGATGGCATGTCGACGCACTCCAAAGCAATATAGCTGCCTATTTGGGAGGTGTCTGCATACATTGATGTGATCCACCCAAACAATGTTTTCCTTGTGACGAGCGACGACAAAAAAACAGAACGAGAAAATGGAAAAAAATAAAACCTATACAACACAAATGCCTCATCTCATAATACGTACCCATATACCTCCACACACACAATATATCACTATTGATCAATATGGACACATATTATGAGGCATTTGTGGTGTGGAAGCATATCGAATATGCTGATCATCACAAGACCTAAAGTTGCTGCAGGGGAGAGGCTGGATACCACGATGATGAGTAAACGGCTGACGAGAAAGTCATGAGCAACAGTAATTGAACACAGGCAGAAACAAATATATAATTCGAAAATTACTCCATTCGTAAAAACCCTTCCACACCTTCCCACTTGTACTGGTACTCACTAAATCCCTCATTACCAGAACCATACAGCATACACTGTACAGCACCGTGTATCCGATCTGATCGACTGTAAGGTTGCTATGGAGATGTCGTCAACCCGTACGTTGCTACACAAACCATGTGCTCATCTACAGACCCTTTCGGAAAGCTCGATTAGGCATACGGTTACAAGACACGCTGTACGTCGCTCAAATAGGCCAATCTATGTTTGCTTTGGGCGTAGATAGGAGGTCATACAAGTACCACAGGTGGGCACACTGTATTATGTAATCTTTCTAGAAGTACATACGGGCGTCAGCCGAGGTCTGCATATATGCATCAATGCACACGCTTCGGCGCACGCACACTTTTGGTAAATGTTCACTTTATCCTTAACTAACTACTTGACCAGTCAACCCGACCAGTCAGTTTCCCTTTTCGTTCGTTCCCCACATATGGCCCCATATGGCCTGACATGTGCATCAAGAGCAAGCAGATTACCGAAAACGGCAAAACACGGAAAATATTATATCACGTGAGCGCAAATTAAAGGCCATGTCTCAATATCATCATCCGATGGTCATGGGAATCAATGTCTCGGGTGGTACCCTAACCCTCAATATAATAAATTATCACAACCCTAACCCTGGTTGGGTTTCTGCCCTAGCCCTGATGCCTCCTCTCTCAGAGTGAAATTTCAAAAGTGAAAAACTCAAACGCGCCAAGAACCAATAAGCTGAGAATGCAACTGTAAATGCACGTCATCTGCACAGTCCACGCTAAAGGGCTCGGGGTGCCTTTTGTGTTACATGACGTCATATAGCAAGGGAAAAAAAGCACATGTTACGTAACAAAAAATACAACATTACGTAACATCTACAAACAGTTTTAGTTGTTATATCGCCTTTAAACCCCTATTATAGATTACCATTTGGCTCTACGTTTGTCTCTCAGCCTCGCATAATAAGATTACACCTTGTGTATAACGTTTGACGTGTGATGGCATGGGGTGCGAAGGCCGTGACGAAGGGTGAATGTGGTTGAATAGAAATGAGGCGAAAAAATTGTTGAAAAATTGAAAAATAATGGGAAACTGTTGCATTGGGTCCTGCGGTGTTGGGTGTATTTTTTCGCAATTTTTTCTGATTTTTTCTGCATTTTTTCTGATTTTTTATTTTATTTTTCTCCTTCACACCTCCACCGTGTTTCATCGAATGCGTTTGTGGGGCTTTCTTGTGTGGAGACACGCGTCGCGTCATTTTGAAGCTTTGCAAAAACGAAGGTTGATGGGCTGTTACTGGGGTTACGCGGTTTATAAATAGATATTGCCGATTGATAAGACACAAAGTGAAACAGGAGATGTGTGGAAGGGAGGTGGAAGGTGTGGTCAATTGAAGATGTATGTTTTGTTGTGTATAAAACAGTATATAATTAATTGTGTGGTAATTATATCGTCTGGGTATGCCGTATACAATATATTGTTGTATATAATTCTTCGTATAATATTGTTTGTATATATCGTCCGGACAAACTCCTTGGAGATAAGAAACATGACAGCTGTCAGAGTGGCTGCTTAACACACGGCTTTGAAGGTTGCAAGGCTAGCCCAGAAATAAAATGTGGGCATACGACGGTTAAATGGGACAAGTGTGATACAGAAATATTTGTAAAAATGCTGTAGTATATGTTGTTTGATTTAGTTGAGCTTTTAACAGACGATGAACAAAATGTCTGAATGGCTAAAAAAGCAAAAATAAAACTGTCTGAACACCTGATTTGACTGATTAGAATGCAATTGATGTAGTGTCATTTCAATTGATACCATTAACGTCTTTCTATTGTCTTATCTGACGTGACACTGTTGTATATCCATACAATTTAGATGGCAATACAAAGTATCATAAAAGCAGTGTTTTAAGAGGGTCAATTGATGCTTATGGTGTTTTCTGAACATATCCAGGCTGTACAAAAATAGGATATATTACTATTCTCAATTTGTTGGGTTTACTTGGGTTTCATAAGTACTTCTTCAAAGTATACTTTGAGCAACTCATACCCTCCTTTAACTTCTCAACAAACCAAGCACTCAGTTTAAAAATCACATCCAGGCATCACTTTGACCTATATACTGCCTTATATACTGCCTTATAACCCAGAAACGATCTATTTAAACAACTCAGGCACTCTCAAACACCAATAAAAGCACTCCATTGACCCTGCAGTGTTTTTGTTTGATTTTTCTGATACTCAACAACTCGATCTTCTCCCTTCTCTGTTTCACCTTAATCAACTCGGGGAAAACCCGTCCCAAAAGAAAATGTCTCAGACTCATTGGTTTCACATGGCGGTACCGTGCCTGAATGTTGCACTGAGCGATATGTAGAAGGCAGCTGATGAGGTCAGGAGGTGGGTGGATATTTAATTTGTGCTGGAATATATATTGTATTTAAATTGGATATGTGGATGTTATGTTTAGTAAGCACGAAACATTACAGCAATTGAGAATCATAAAAAGCTCCCGTAATAATATTAGTGTAAAGCAGATTACCAAGTCCGACTGATGTTCACGTGACTTTCTTAGTCGTAATTTATACTACTAATTAGAAAAAAAAGAAATAAAAAGTAATAAAAACACACAGCACGAATGAAAGTGAATAGGTGGTATGTCAAGCTTATTCAGCTTCGTGTATTAAAAGCAACCTATATGGATTTCTTGTACCATTACATAAATTGAACATGTTGGCAGCTATGTTCTGATAAGAGGGCCATGAGTAATAATATCACACAGCAGTGCGCTACAATAATGAGAGATGAAGGAGTGGTATATCAATAATATTCAGCTTCTTGAATATCTTCAGAAAGGCTACACTATATTAAAAAGCAGCATCAACAGTTGTGCTTTGAAGACAGCTTCTTCTACAGTAAGGCTTGTTAGACAGAGATTCTGCTGCTTAAATAGCTTGTATAAGAACATTGATGTTATCTTCTTGTTCAATTGAATGAAGGAACTCTTACCAGCACTAGAATCAAATCATCAAGCATCTAGGAAGTCATGTCAAGAAGTTGGAGTATGTCAAGACTCTTAGGTATGTTGTTCCTTCGATAGAGGCATGAGATAGAGAGCTGTATATATCCAATCATGTCACGTGGTTTCAGTCTTACTAGTATTCCGTAGAAACAGGTAGCTAATTGTAGCTCAATTGATAGTTGTACTTGTTGTGCCATTGTTTGGTTTTCTTGTGTGCTTCAGCAGGTTCTTTTTTTCTTACAGTACTCAAGGACATGATTAAGATCCTATGTATGTCTTTAATGGTTGTTTTTGTAAACATACACCAACAATTCCATACTTCAATCTATTCCTTAATAGAAAATACGAAGGATAACATGTCCTAAGAACATGACCATAGAGACAAGAACATATTTTCCTACTAGCTAACACTTTTATTGCTCAGAAGTTACGTAAATCATAGCCACAAGTGTATGATGAAGAAACCTCAATGGCATTAGTTTACTTAAATCTTTTGTAGACTGCAAAAAAAGTGTTTTTTGTGGTGTTTTGTAGGGGTTTCTGGGAGTTGGAGATGTGGAATTTGATGGGTTTTTGATGGGTTTTCATGAATTTGAGCGATATCAGTGTAAATGTGATATTGTCGTGTTTATTGGGTCCTTGTAAATAAGTTAAACGTTCTCAAAATCGTGTCAGATCAAATTAAAGTGAGTTATGATTTTATTTGATTTAATCGTGATTTTTTCTGATTTTTTCTGGAAAATCAGAAAAATCCAATTAAATAAAAATAATTCGGAGCGACAAAAATAAAAAATATTAGACAATAATAGGTGGATATGACTCACATAGAGAAGTTTTTAGTTTCATTCAGTTCATATCTGATGAGTAAATGCCTTTTTAGTGTCTGATTATTGTACTCACTTTAATGGCTCCAAATGTACATATATTCTATAGATAACAGCTCAGTACGAATACTACAGCCCCGCAGAGTGTTTTGTTTTGTTTCCTACATCATTTTATTTTATTTTTCGCTTTATTTTTGGAGGTTTATGGGAGTTGAAGAAGTGGAAAGTGATGAGAGTTGATGTAATTTGGTGGATCTGAGTGGTGCCAGTGTAAATGTGATATTGGTGTGTTAATTGAGTCATAATCTATATTTGAGACTTTCTTAAAAGTCTATAGGATCAACGGAAAAGGAGTTATAATTTATTTTAATTGTTTGGTATTTTTCTGATTTATTTTGAAAAATCAGAAAAATCAGATTAAATAAAAATAATTCGGAGGGACGAAATTCAAAAAGATTAGACATTAATGGGATGGTAGGACCCCCATACAACAGTTGTTATGTTGATATAGTTGATTTCTGAAGAGTAGGTCCCTTTCCTGTGTCTGATATTGTACTCAATATAACAGCTCCAAAAGTCTAGCTAAGGAAAATCTGACAACTTTAAGCTGTTCTCCGGACCTCTAATACCCCATATCCGTTTTTAAAATTCATTTTCCGCCCACCTACAACCCCCCAGCATCCTTCTAAAAAACCCATGTCGCAGAACTAAAAAATATCATGATGATAGCATGTGTTTTGAGCTTGAGACAAGTTAAATAGAACCTCTGACGCTTTAAATAACTCTTACACTCATTAATTACTCTTGCAACACTCTAGAAACCCGTTAAAATGGATTTCTAAAATTTTCCGATTATCTTGCATATTCCTGCATGATCTTGCATGATCGTGCATACGTGCATACCCGTACTTTATGCTGGGACCAAACTAGGTACTTTATGCAACTTTGAGCGGCTTTTATTCGGTGAGTAGAGCTTGTAGAAAGCTCAAAAGTGGCTCATTTTGAAGGGATGATTTAGGAGATTTTGACAATGCTTTCAGATTTGAAATCGGAGGTGTTTTGGCCGTGTTGGATTTTCAGCGTGGGACGAAGAGAACTGCCAGGTGTGACAGTGAATATACTTGCAGTAATTGTTTAAAAGGTCTCAGATGTTACTATTGCCGTCAGTATACAAGTAGCAAGCTCTTCCAGCGTACGCAAGTGAGGCAACCACATGAAGTTGCACCTCAAACACACTTAAATACAGTAATGACAAATGTACAAATAAATGTATCATAAATGAACCATAGACAGCTGACTATACAATCATACATCTGAAATAAGTACAGTACAACGAGTAGCTTATTTTGAATCACATGCATTAGGTATCTCCTTGTTTTCATAATTGAAGCTGTTGTAAATCTGAACCAGCTGTGTGGTATTTTGTCTGTGTATCAAGTGGTATCTGAGTGTCACTGAGTTGTTATCGACCCACATGTCATTCATTCTACAGTATCTAATAGTGGAATCATATTGATTTTGTACAAGCACAGTATTTCAGTACAGCTCAGAAGCTCAATGACAAGCTATCTTACTTCTTGTATACTCCGGTCTATACAACAGCTACATCCATCTTATAACCTGATCATACAACATAACTAACATGATAAATACATTAAATACTAAATGATGTACTAGCTACAGCTCCGCTAAAGCACCATTCCCTTCTTGTAGACTACAACACATATGACAAGTATTCTACACAACAGCAAGCCATTGGAACACATACCACCAACTACCGTACATACAACTAACTTGATAAATACATTAAATATAACTCAGCAGTACAGCACAGTGCTATAGCTTGCGCTATAGCCCTAGCTAGTAACCATCACTCCCCCCACCCTTTCTCCAATAATCCGCCACTGCATGAATCTCTCCATTTTCCTCCCTACTCACTGCATTCATAACAGACCGTGGAATCCAATACTCAACTCCATGACCTCGACTCTTCAACACGTGACCAATACTTTTTCTTCCTCCTATCTCAACATACGCAACTTCAGGAATAAGCTGATGATGAAGACGAGGAAAAGCGACTGTCTGAAGAAGAGACAAACCATAGGAATATTTCCGGACAATGGCTTGAAGAATACACGTGACGATTCGAGACCCTCCTGCAGCTCCAACAACCAGTTCCACGTGACCTGTCTGCTTATTAAACACAATAGTAGGAGTGGTACTACTGAGGGGCCGTTTTCCGGGAGCTATATAGTTGTAAATGGAAGGCCTCAGTTCATACGCATTATCACGTGACGGGATGGAAAAATCGTCCATTTCCGAATTCAGAATAACGCCAGTCACGTGATCATACACCAGCGACCCAAACAGCAGGTTGACCGTGGTTGTCATGGCAACGGCCATTCCGTTTTCGTCAAGAACAGAAAAATGAGCCGTTCCTGCTGAGTCAGACACTTCGTAAGCCGGTTGGTAATCTTGCCAGGGGTGTGTTTTGTAGTCTGAAATGTTTGACACGGCCTGATTGGTCCAGTTTGAAGTGAGCAAAAAATCGACTCTTTCGGAATTGGAAATATCATGAGGATCTCCGAGTTCTGTACGAGCTGAAGATGTGTATTTCATAGCTTCCGTGAGTCTCTGGATGGAGTTTGGAGCGTTGTCTCTTGGTGTAGAGGAGGAGAAAAAATGAGGCAAAAAATTGGACAGGATTTTTTTCAGGAAATCACGTGACTTGAAAAAACCAGTGTTGTCACGTGACTGTTTATCCAACTGATCAATAATATTCAAGCCAACCACCAAAGCAGGACCTGAACTAGGATTATTGGCAACCAAAACTTCTCGTCCGTAAAACTCACCTCGAACAGGTTCACTGACAATCGTCTGGTACTGTTCAAAGTCTTCCAGAGAAACAACTCCTCCTGCTCGATTGATAGCTTCAACTAATTTAGGAGCAATAGGGCCTTTTGGATCGTAAAAAATCGCAGAAGAGCCGTTATTGGCAATTAGTTCAAGAGTTTCAGCTAGAGCATGTCTCTGAAGCACATCTCCACTTTTCAGAGGTCGTGCTGAGGTGGTTGTTTGACTGTCAACATACAACCAACTCCAATCTCCTTTTCCATAATCACTAAGATCATCTTCAGTGACTTCCAAAGCGAGTTCAAACGCTTTATCGACCAGCCAACCTCTTTTGTTCAGCTCAATAACCGGTTCAAACAGCTGTTTCCACGATAAAACACCCGAAGAGTACCGTTTATAAGCCTCATATAACCCATGAACCTCTCCAGGAACAGCTACAGCAAGTCCTCCAAACTGCGCTTTTTTCGGGTCATCTTTGAACATGTCTTTGGACGCCGAAAGAGGAGCAGTTTCTCGGAAATCAAAAGATAAATCCTGAGAGGTCTTATCTTTAACCACCATAAATCCTCCTCCTCCAATTCCACTAGAAAAGCCGTTAATGCTGCCAATACACAAAGCCACGGTGATTGAAGCATCTACAGCTGAACCTCCTCGTTTGAGAATATCTGAGCCCATAGTTGAACATTGAGGAACGTCACATGATACAGCTGCTTTGTGGGTGATTTTGAGCCGGTCAGAAGAAGGAGTGTAGGTTCCTTTTCGAAGGGGGATGTTGATTTTTTTGTCCAAACTGGAGAAAAGCGAATCCTGCCGGTTTTTCTTGTAATAATTGCCATGTTGATCACCAGGAAGAAATTCTGAAGATGTGGGAATGAGCACAAAATCGGTGTGAGAGGATATGAGGTAGCAGGAGAAGAGGATGAGGCCGAGAACGGCGGGAATGAAAAGTTTGAGCATTTTGAAAAAAATGGGATCAAAAAAAATCAAGAAAAATCAAGAAAAATCGAGAAAAATCAGGAAAAATCGAAAATCGCGATGTTGTAGATCACGTGCACTTTAGATCACGTGTAGAGTGTGTACCGTGATACTGAAGGTTGAAGTGACTGAGATCAAATCTGAAATCAACAGAAATGTGAAATCAACAGATCGTGCAGTAAAAAACAGGTGTAGTTTTTGTACCGTATGAGATCAGTACTGGTAGTACACGTGTAGGTTGTGTGCTGTAACTGTTGTACTGGTACTTTAGATACCTTCAAGTGACTGAGATCAGTGCTGTAAAAGTAGTACCAGGTAGATAGTGATCAAAAGTACCAAGTAGATGGTGTATTTTAGATCGCGTAGTTCGTGTACCGTGTAGTTTGTGTACTGTGTACCGTGTGTACTTTAGATACCACTTGAACTGCTGTCGTTGCTGTTGCCGTTCTGACTGTGTAAAAGTAGTCACAGAGATCAGGGCGTACTTTAGATCACGATGATTCTGTTTGTACTTCTGATGTGTATTTCTGATACCGCTGTAGATGTGTATTTCTGGTACCGCTGTGAGAGATATCAAATAGTTGTAGTGACGTTGGTGGGTTCTTGTAGTCCAATATCTTAGGCTATCGGCTATAGTCACTTGGAGATACCGTTAACTCCGTAGCAATCAGCTGCTTCCTAAAACTCTAAAACGGTGGCAAATAATTACCACATCGGGTGAACGACTTCCACGTGTATAACCACGTACACCTGGATTTTTCTGATGTATTTTTTAGTCATTATTAATGTCAATCCGTTTGGTGGCTTACTTAAGACGTGAAGACGTGAAGACGTGTTTAGTGGCTTTTCACACGCTTTAAACGCTTATATCAAGCTTACCCCAGATGACTTCAGCCACATTTGACTGGTCGTTTGACGCGTCACATTTGACTAATCAAATCTGACTGCTCAAATCGACTGCTCAAATCTGACTCATCAAATTCGATTAGTCAAATCGATTAGTCAAATCTGACTGGTCAATCAGAGCCGTGCTATCTACGGCGCATGCAAGATAACGGACTCCGAGGTTGCTAGAGATAGCAGGATTACAAGGGTTAGGGTTAAGGGTTAGGGTAATCTTCAGGGTTAGGGTAATTTGTCAGCTTCAACAGCTGTGGCTGCTTTGCAACATGCGGCTTGGTCTGGGGTATGTTGGGGAGGGTTAGGGTTCGTCTAATTTAGTGATTTAGGGTTAGGGTATTGTTGCATCCCAACAAATTCAGGGTTAGGGTATTTCGCTTAAGTTAAGTAGGGTTAGGGCTATGGGGTCAGGGTATTTCCCAATTGGGGTATCGGGTTAGGGCTTGGTAATACCTCCCAGTTTCAGGGTTAGGGTACACCAGGGTTAGGAATTGCCCCTCTTGAAATAGGGCAAGGGTTGCGATTTGCGTAATTAAATAGGGCTAGGGTAAAACATGGAGTTGCTCGCTACCACAACACAGTATAATTGAGCATGTTCTGAACATGTGACAGATACAAAAACTCGTACTATTGGTCAATCGGGCATTCTCTTTCGAATAAAAAAACATTCAGCCTGATATCTCCACTCAATCTTTTTTTATCACGATTCTCCAAAAACGACCTATTTCTCATTGGGAGTTTGGATTTTGACCTAAAACTCGATAACTCGCTCAAAAATGAAGATATCGGATTTTTTTATTGGACTAAAATGTTCCCCTGGGTCGTGGCTATCTTTTGGTATATTTATATTTTTTGTACCATGAATATTCCATATTTTACGAGCAATATCCCATCGTCACCTCATTGACAAAATAAACTTTGCAATTAAGGTTGGTTGGGAGTTTACACTTGGTGACAGTCAAAATGAGCATATGGCCAAGTGTCAAAATTTGGGAGCGATGTAAAAGGCTTTACATTTGGGTGGTATTTCCGGGCACTGCAGTTCACAGCACCGTGCATATCACAGCACGCATGTATATCAGAGCACGTCTGTTAGGAATGGCCTAATTCGGAACCACCCCACAACACAAACCGACCCAAAAAAATATATAAGAGCGTGCCCCCCCGATAAATTTCTGCACAACAACACACAACAAATATGTCTGGGTGAGTAATACAGAACGCGAACAACGCAGCACACACAAAAGCACCACAGTACATTGTGGCACACACAACACACCACAGTACAATGTGGAACGCCACAGTAAAACGTGGCACAGCACCGTACATCTGGTACTAACACAGCCGAGGAAAAGGAGGTAAAGGACTAGGAAAGGGTGGCGCTAAGCGACACCGAAAGATTCTTCGAGATAACATCCAGGGTATCACCAAGCCCGCCATTCGACGTCTTGCACGACGAGGAGGTGTCAAGCGAATTTCCGCCCAGATTTACGAGGAGACCCGAAACGTGCTCAAGTCGTTCCTGGAGTCTGTCATTCGAGACGCCGTGACCTACACTGAGCACGCCAAGCGAAAGACCGTCACCTCTCTGGACGTGGTCTACGCCCTCAAGCGACAGGGCCGAACCCTCTACGGTTTCGGAGGTTAATTATTTATATAAGATATATTGGAATGGAATAATGAGTAAAAAAAATGGGTGTTGTGGTGGGTGGCGATAACCCCACAGGGATTAGAGTTTTGGATTGTGACACGTGTTGGGAGGGTGATGACGGGGCAGTGATAAGATGTTGTAGAGTGGACGTGTGATAAAATGGAAGGTACCAAATGAATCTCCTGGTGAAGGGGAGTCGAATGGTATAATAATATACGTGGTTTGTCCACTCCAATGTCGATTTAAATGCATGTCAAAGTGTGCATGACGACACCGTGTGAGAGGTTATTAAGTGAGTATTTCTGAATGTCTACTACTGAGATGTCGAATAGTGACTCTGCGAAAATATGGAAGGTGCCATGGTGATCTCCTGGCGCAGGGTAATAGAATGGTATAATTATATCGGTGGTTTGGTCACTCAAGTGTCGATTTAAATGCCTCCCAAGGTGTGCATTAGAAGACAGGGTGAGAGAGGTTATTTGATAAGCATTCTTGAATGCCCGGTAATTAAAATGGCGTATAGTGAGTCTATGGTATTGTGTAGTATATCATAAGAATCTCCTGGAGAAGGCGGTTCGAATGATGTAATAATATCCGTGTTTGTTGTGTTCTATGACGATTTAAATGGGTCTCAAAGTGTGCATTACAGTACATCCCGTTATCGTACAAGGCAGCCTAGGAGAGTGTATTTAGCATTCTTGGATGTCCAATAAATATAAGAGCGTATATTGAGTCTACGAGAATAAATGATATACCAGAAGAATCTCCTGAAGCAGGGGATTCCAAATATATGATTATATTCGTGGTTTGTTAGCTCTAACATCGGTTTAAATGGGTCTCAATGAGTACGTCTAAGCACCGTGAGGGTAATTTATGCAGTGTTGAACGTCCAATAATTGAATGTCGTAGAGTGGGTCTAAGAGAATAAATGATATGCCAGAAGATTCTCCTAGATCAGGGGATTCGAGTGATGTAATCATATCCATGGTTTGTCATGTTCTGTGTCGATTTAGATGGGTCCCAAAGTGTGCATTACAGTATGGTGTGAGGCAGCATAAGAGTGTATTTAGCATTCTTGAACGTCATCGGATAACATATCATATAGTGGGTCTATGGTAATGTATCGAATGTCAACATGATCTCCTGATTCAGGCGGTTCGAATGGTATAATTACATCCATGTTTTGTCGTGTTCTGTAACCATTTAAATGCATCCCAAAGTGTTCATTACAAGTTCGGGATTGTTGAACGTCAACTAATTGAAATGTCATATAATGGGTCTACGAAGGTATGGCACGTATCGGAAGAATCTCCTGGAGCAGGGGATTCTAATGGTGTGCTCATATCCATCCTTTGTCAGCTCTGATATTGAATTATATACACCTCAAAGTCGGTATTACTTAGGCATTAGTTAAGCTTAGCACGTTCCAGCCAACACAGCAATACGACTATCGAAACACGTGTCAGAGGGTTATACTGTGATCTACAGACTATTTCACCGCGTACATTCCAGTCTGTACCATCATTTACCCATTCACAAAAAATCACCCCTTCACTCACTCCCTATACTCACCCCAGTTACCTCATGTAAGATAACACCATCTGACATGGAACAGTATACTAACCGCTGCGAGCGCAAGGTCTCCAACCAATTGTTCAACAGCAGCCAAGTCACGTGTCAATAAATGAACGTCTATTTTTGCCCTCCGAGCACCCCTTTGAACACCAATCACCACAACAAACACCTCAACTCACGCAATAACACACTCAGAGACTCCAAATTTCGTAGACAGACACACCCACACCTCTATAACATCGTGTCAAAATTTCAAACCCATAGCACTTCTCCAACACCCATTTCCACGTAATCAACCTTAACACGCCGCGCAAAACGTAACACCCCCAATATCAACGCCACCGGTATATAAACACCACCATTGGACTCCCCTCGTCTCCAGAATTCTAACGGTACCAACCAATCCATGATTCCTCCACTCTTTCCTCTTCCCCGGTTGAAAACCCATTTTTAAGTGCACTGCAGACCTCAATGTTTGCGTAGATTACATAATCATCAATTTCTCACCCACTAGGGCAACCCCAACAAATTTTATTATCGATAATATCTTGAGGCATATGTGGGGCCTTCCCAAAGTGGAAACCAGGGTTAGGGTTCACGGAGTACGCGTTTGCCGAGGTCCGACAAACACCATTTCCTTCAACCCGAAAAGCCGACGCTAAGAAAAGAGAAATACTGTATTTTCCAACCCTAACCCTGGTACATTTCCCAACGGTCTACTTTTTATCTTACAGCTCGTTATTGGTGATATTCTATAAAGCTATAAAGGCAGGCCCCTCAACAAGTAGCACGTCAAATATGCATCTTTTTGGGGCTGTTTTTTTTCTGACTCAGCTGATTACGTGGCAATTGATGAGTAAGAGGGTTGATTATGTGATACGTATCTGTATCTTGCTGAATAATTGATCCCCGTGTCCTATTTTTCCTGTCGATCATTAATTTTCCGTATCGCGTTTCTCAACACTTGTTTAACTTTGGTTAGGTGCAGCTCAACGTAAAACAGTTTGGACATGGTCCAAAGTCAACTTTACGGGAGTGCGGAAGTTGAGCGGTGTGAGAAGTGTTGAGGTGTGAGGTGTAGTGTGAGAGGTGTCGAATGGCTTAGTAAGCAAATTTAGTCAACCATACTGACTAAAAGGGATTAATAAGTGTTTTTTATAGGGCTCAGTGTAACGTCGGAGATTTGAGGTGAATTTATCCGACGACTTGAGGGATTGTAACTTGTGGAAAATGTGATTTTTTGGCGTAAAAAAAGGTGACACAGAAATAGCCACCCCTTTTCAACCGGAAAACACTCTTTCCCTATCTCCCACCTCCCTCCAACCTCTACCCCAAACTCCCCCGGCTCTGCATCTGTTGGATTGTTGGATGCACCTACTAAAACCTAGAACCTTGTTGACCATAACGGTGCGCCAGATATAATTTAATCGTCTGCTCCTGAATGCGACTGCAATTGAGGATACTAACACGTCGATTTTTTAGGTGAGCAAAACACAAACACACATTTTCTCCCCCCACTAACACAGTATGGCATCAGGATCTTCTACGCCAGATGTGGCTCCCTCAGTGGACCCCAACATTCACAACGGGCTGGCGTCTCATTTTTTCGGACTCAATTCGGTCCACACAGCCAAGCCCTCCAAGGTCAAGGACTTTGTCGCCTCTCACGGAGGTCATACCGTTATTAACAAGGTGAGTATGGTGGAAGAAGGGGAAACAGGTGCTTGGACACAGACGACTTTGGTGGTGTAATGTTTGCCACTTGATCTGGTACAAACAGGGTACAAACAGGGTACAAAGAGGGTGGAGATGTGGTACAAAGAGGGTGGGGATATGGGATCATGACACGTATCATGCTACACGCTCAATGCATCATGACACGTCTCAATGGTTCTTTCTGTGCTGTTGTGTGTTTGTGTCATTGGAGCTTTCTGGACACAGATGGATCTATGAGGCAAATCACACAACACCAGATCTACTAGAGCTTGTCACTACATCTCCATATCCAGATCTACTACGTGTCTCTTTGATTTGCCACCCAACACGCACAACACGCACAACACGCACAACGTCATGATCTCATTTTGAGGCTGATCTGTGTCTCGATCTGATAACGCTTGTCGTTCACTGTGTTCACTGTTCACACTGTCCACACTGTCGCTCACTGTGTTCACACTGTGTTCACACTGTCGCTCACTGTGTTCACACTGTGTTCACACTGTCGTTCGTTCACACTGTGTTCACTCTGTTCGTTCACTGTGTTCACTCTGTTCGTTCACACTGTGTTCACTCTGTCACACTGTGTTCTACGTTCTCACTATCGTTCGAACTCTCGCTAACACAGGTCCTCATCGCCAACAACGGAATTGCGGCAGTAAAGGAAATCCGGTCGGTACGAAAATGGGCGTACGAGACCTTTGGCGACGAGCGCGCCATCTCCTTCACCGTCATGGCCACCCCCGAAGATCTCGCCGCCAACGCAGACTACATCCGAATGGCCGACCAGTACGTCGAGGTCCCTGGAGGCACCAACAACAACAACTACGCCAACGTCGAGCTGATTGTCGACGTTGCTGAGCGATCCGGAGTGGACGCCGTGTGGGCTGGATGGGGTCATGCCAGTGAAAACCCTCATCTTCCCGAGTCGCTGGCTGCATCTCCACGAAAGATTGTCTTCATTGGTCCTCCTGGCGCAGCCATGCGGTCACTTGGAGACAAAATCTCGTCGACGATTGTGGCCCAGCACGCCAAGGTGCCGTGTATCCCGTGGTCCGGAACCGGCGTGGACGAGGTTGAGGTCGACAAGCAGACCAACCTGGTGTCTGTGTCGGACACGGTCTACTCCAAGGGCTGCACCACCGGCCCCAAGCAGGGTCTGGAGAAGGCGCTGCAGATCGGCTTTCCGGTCATGATCAAGGCCTCCGAGGGAGGAGGAGGAAAGGGTATTCGAAAGGTGGAGCGGGAGGAGGACTTTGAGGCTGCCTACCACCAGGTGGAGGGTGAGATCCCCGGCTCGCCCATCTTCATCATGCAGCTGGCCGGAAACGCCCGACATCTCGAGGTGCAGCTGCTGGCCGACCAGTACGGCAACAACATTTCGCTGTTTGGCCGAGACTGTTCGGTGCAGCGACGACACCAAAAGATTATCGAGGAGGCGCCTGTGACTGTTGCGGGCCAGGAGACCTTCCACGCCATGGAGAAGGCTGCTGTTCGACTCGGTAAGCTCGTGGGATACGTGTCTGCCGGAACAGTCGAGTACCTGTACTCTCACGAGGACGACAAGTTCTACTTCCTGGAGCTGAACCCTCGTCTGCAGGTCGAACATCCCACCACCGAGATGGTCACCGGTGTCAATCTGCCTGCTGCTCAGCTGCAGATCGCCATGGGTATTCCTCTTGACCGAATCAAGGACATTCGTCTTTTCTACGGCGTCAACCCTCACACCACCACTCCTATTGATTTCGACTTTTCCGGAGAGGACGCCGACAAGACCCAGCGACGACCTGTGCCCCGAGGACACACCACCGCCTGTCGAATCACCTCCGAGGACCCCGGAGAGGGTTTCAAGCCGTCTGGAGGAACCATGCACGAGCTCAACTTCCGGTCCTCGTCCAACGTGTGGGGTTACTTCTCCGTTGGTAACCAGGGAGGTATCCACTCCTTCTCTGATTCGCAGTTTGGTCACATTTTCGCCTTTGGCGAGAACCGAAGCGCGTCTCGAAAGCACATGGTGGTTGCTCTCAAGGAGCTGTCGATTCGAGGAGACTTCCGAACCACCGTCGAGTACCTCATCAAGCTGCTGGAGACGCCCGATTTCGAGGATAACACCATCACCACCGGATGGCTGGACGAGCTGATTTCCAACAAGCTGACTGCCGAGCGACCGGACTCGTTTTTGGCCGTTGTTTGTGGAGCTGCCACCAAGGCTCATCGGGCTTCCGAGGACTCCATTGCTACCTACATGGCGTCTCTGGAGAAGGGTCAGGTCCCCGCTCGAGACATTCTCAAGACTCTTTTCCCCGTGGACTTCATCTACGAGGGCCAGCGGTACAAGTTCACGGCTACCCGGTCCTCCGAGGACTCGTACACCCTGTTCATCAACGGGTCTCGATGTGATATCGGTGTGCGACCTCTTTCCGACGGAGGTATTCTCTGTCTGGTCGGTGGACGATCTCACAACGTCTACTGGAAGGAGGAGGTTGGAGCCACTCGACTGTCGGTCGACTCCAAGACGTGTCTCCTGGAGGTGGAGAACGACCCCACCCAGCTGCGGTCTCCCTCTCCCGGTAAGCTGGTCAAGTTCCTGGTTGAGAACGGCGACCATGTGCGAGCCAACCAGCCCTACGCCGAGATTGAGGTCATGAAGATGTACATGACTCTGACTGCCCAGGAGGACGGTATTGTGCAGCTCATGAAGCAGCCCGGTTCCACCATTGAGGCTGGCGACATTCTCGGTATCTTGGCTCTGGACGATCCCTCCAAGGTCAAGCACGCCAAGCCCTTTGAGGGTCAGCTGCCCGAGCTGGGACCCCCCACTTTGTCTGGATCCAAGCCCCATCAGCGATACGAGCACTGCCAGAACGTGCTCAACAACATCTTGCTTGGATTCGACAACCAGGTGGTCATGAAGTCCACTCTGCAGGAGATGGTTGGTCTGCTTCGAAACCCCGACCTTCCTTACCTGCAGTGGGCTCACCAGGTGTCTTCTCTGCACTCTCGAATGAGTGCCAAGTTGGATGCCACTTTGGCCGGTCTGGTTGACAAGGCCAAGCAGCGAGGTGGCGAGTTCCCTGCCAAGCAGCTTCTTCGAGCTCTTGAGAAGGAGGCTGCCTCTGGAGAGGTCGATGCTCTTTTCCAGCAGACTCTGGCTCCTCTGTTTGATCTGTCTCGAGAGTACATTGACGGTCTTGCTGTTCACGAGCTGCAGGTTGCCGCTGGTCTGCTGCAGTCCTACTACGACTCTGAGTCTCGATTCTGTGGCCCCAACGTTCGAGACGAAGACGTGATTCTCAAGCTGCGAGAGGAGAACCGAGACGCTCTCCGAAAGGTCGTCATGGCCCAGCTGTCTCATTCTCGAGTTGGCGCCAAGAACAACCTGGTTCTGGCTCTGCTGGACGAGTACAAGGTGGCTGATCAGGCTGGTACCGACTCTCCTGCCTCCAACGTGCACGTGGCCAAGTACCTGCGACCTGTTCTTCGAAAGATTGTCGAGCTGGAGTCACGTGCCTCCGCCAAGGTGTCTCTCAAGGCCCGAGAGATTCTCATTCAGTGTGCTCTTCCTTCTCTCAAGGAGCGAACTGACCAGCTGGAGCACATTCTGCGATCCTCTGTCGTTGAGTCTCGATACGGAGAAGTTGGTCTGGAGCACCGAACTCCTCGAGCCGACATTCTCAAGGAGGTCGTTGACTCCAAGTACATTGTCTTTGATGTGCTTGCGCAGTTCTTTGCCCATGAGGACCCCTGGATCGTGCTGGCTGCTCTTGAGCTGTACATCCGACGAGCCTGCAAGGCCTACTCCATCCTGGACATCAACTACCACCAGGATTCGGACTTGCCTCCCGTCATTTCGTGGCGATTCCGGCTGCCCACCATGTCGTCTGCTCTGTACAACTCGGTGGTTTCGTCCGGTTCCAAGACACCCACTTCTCCGTCGGTGTCTCGAGCCGACTCTGTCTCGGACTTCTCCTACACCGTGGAGCGAGACTCTGCTCCTGCTCGAACTGGAGCCATTGTTGCTGTGCCTCATCTGGACGATCTGGAGGACGCTCTGACTCGAGTGCTGGAGAACTTGCCCAAGCGAGGAGCTGGTCTTGCCATTTCCGTCCCTGGCAAGGTCAAGTCTGCTGCTGCTTCTGCTCGAGACGCTGCTGCTGCTCCTGCCGAGTCCGACACTCTGTCCAACATTTGCAACGTCATGATTGGCCGTGTGGACGAGTCTGACGACGATGACACGCTGATTGCGCGAATCTCGCAGGTCATTGAGGACTACAAGGAGGACTTTGAGGCGTCTTCTCTGCGACGAATCACCTTCTCCTTTGGCAACTCCCGAGGTACTTACCCCAAGTACTTCACTTTCCGAGGCCCCGTGTACGAGGAGGACCCCACCATTCGTCACATTGAGCCTGCCCTGGCTTTCCAGCTCGAGCTCGCCCGTCTGTCCAACTTTGACATCAAGCCCGTTCACACCGACAACCGAAACATCCATGTTTACGAGGCTACCGGCAAGAACGCTGCTTCCGACAAGCGGTTCTTCACTCGAGGTATTGTTCGGCCTGGACGACTTCGAGAGAACATCCCTACTTCGGAGTACCTCATTTCCGAGGCTGATCGACTCATGAGCGACATTCTGGACGCTCTGGAGGTGATTGGCACCACCAACTCGGATCTGAACCACATCTTCATCAACTTTTCGGCCGTGTTTGCTCTCAAGCCCGAGGAAGTTGAGGCTGCCTTTGGAGGATTCCTGGAGCGATTCGGACGACGACTGTGGCGTCTTCGAGTCACTGGAGCCGAGATTCGAATGATGGTTTCCGACCCCGAGACCGGCTCGGCTTTCCCTCTGCGAGCCATGATCAACAACGTGTCTGGATACGTTGTTCAGTCGGAGCTCTACGCCGAGGCCAAGAACGACAAGGGCCAGTGGGTGTTCAAGTCGCTGGGCAAGCCTGGATCCATGCACATGCGGTCCATCAACACTCCCTACCCCACCAAGGAGTGGCTGCAGCCCAAGCGGTACAAGGCGCATCTCATGGGCACCACGTACTGCTACGACTTCCCGGAGCTGTTCCGGCAGTCCATTGAGTCTGCTTGGAAGCGGTACGACGGCAAGGCTCCCGACGATCTCATGACTTGCAACGAGCTGATTCTCGACGACGATTCTGGCGAGCTGCAGGAGGTGAACCGAGAGCCTGGAGCCAACACTGTCGGTATGGTTGCTTGGAAGTTTGAGGCCAAGACCCCCGAGTACCCTCGAGGCCGATCTTTCATTGTGGTGGCCAACGACATCACCTTCCAGATTGGTTCGTTTGGCCCTGCTGAGGACCAGTTCTTCTTCAAGGTGACGGAGCTGGCTCGAAAGCTCGGAATTCCTCGAATCTACCTGTCTGCCAACTCTGGAGCTCGAATCGGAATTGCTGATGAGCTGGTTGGCAAGTACCAGGTTGCTTGGAACGACGAGACCGACCCCTCCAAGGGTTTCCAGTACCTCTACTTCACCCCCGAGGCTCTGGCTTCTCTCAAGCCCAACACTGTGGTGACTTCTGAGAAGGATGTGGACGGTGAGAAGCGACATGTCATTGAGTACATTGTCGGCGAGAAGGACGGTCTTGGAGTGGAGTGTCTGCGAGGTTCCGGTCTCATTGCTGGAGCCACTTCTCGAGCCTACAAGGACATTTTCACCCTGACTCTCGTCACCTGTCGATCTGTCGGTATCGGTGCTTACCTTGTTCGGCTTGGTCAGCGAGCCATTCAGATTGAGGGCCAGCCCATCATTCTGACCGGTGCTCCTGCCATCAACAAGCTGCTTGGTCGAGAAGTCTACTCTTCCAACTTGCAGCTTGGAGGCACTCAGATCATGTACAACAACGGTGTGTCTCATCTGACTGCCCGAGATGATCTCAACGGTGTTCACAAGATCATGCAGTGGTTGTCGTACATTCCTGCTTCTCGAGGTCTTCCCGTGCCTCTTCTTCCCCACAAGACTGACGACTGGGATCGAGATGTGGCTTTCCAGCCCGTTCGAGGCGAGCAGTACGATGTTCGATGGCTCATTGCCGGTCGAGAGGGCGAGGATGGCAAGTTTGAGTCTGGTCTGTTTGATCGAGACTCGTTCCAGGAGACTCTTTCTGGCTGGGCCAAGGGTGTTGTTGTTGGACGAGCTCGTCTCGGAGGTATTCCCTTTGGTGTCATTGGTGTGGAGACTGCTACTGTTGATAACACCACTCCTGCCGATCCCGCCAACCCCGATTCCATCGAGATGAGCACTTCTGAGGCTGGTCAAGTGTGGTACCCCAACTCGGCCTTCAAGACGTCTCAGGCCATCAACGACTTCAACCACGGAGAGGCTCTTCCTCTGATGATTCTGGCCAACTGGCGAGGATTCTCTGGAGGTCAGCGAGACATGTACAATGAGGTGCTCAAGTACGGTTCTTTCATTGTTGACGCTCTGGTTGACTACAAGCAGCCCATCATGGTGTACATTCCTCCCACTGGTGAGCTTCGAGGCGGTTCTTGGGTCGTTGTGGACCCCACCATCAACTCGGACATGATGGAGATGTATGCCGATGTTGAGTCTCGAGGAGGTGTTCTGGAGCCCGAGGGAATGGTCGGTATCAAGTACCGACGAGACAAGCTGCTGGACACCATGGCTCGTCTGGACCCCGAGTACGCTTCTCTCAAGAAGCAGCTCGAGGAGGCTCCCGATTCCGAGGAGCTCAAGGTCAAGCTGTCTGTGCGGGAGAAGCTGCTGATGCCCATTTACCAGCAGGTTTCCGTGCAGTTTGCCGATCTGCATGATCGAGCTGGCCGAATGGAGGCCAAGGGTGTCATTCGAGAGGCTCTTGTGTGGAAGGAGGCTCGTCGGTTCTTCTTCTGGCGAATCCGACGACGACTTGTTGAGGAGTATCTCATCACCAAGATCAACAGTGTGCTGCCTGCTTGCACTCGTCTCGAGTGTCTGGCCCGAATCAAGGCCTGGAAGCCCGCCACTCTGGATCAGTCGTCTGATCGAGCTGTTGCCGAGTGGTTTGATTCCAACTCGGACGCCGTTTCTGCTCGACTCAACGAGCTCAAGAAGGACGCTTCTGCTCAGTCCTTTGCTGCTCAGCTGAGAAAGGACCGAGCCGGTACTCTGCAGGGCATGAAGCAGGCTCTGGCGTCTTTGTCTGAGGCCGATCGAGCCGAGCTGCTCAAGGGACTCTGAGGAGGTGAGGAGGACAAGGTGAGAAGTGAAGGATTTTGTTTTATTAATTAATGATTTGTATGTTTTAAATGTGTGTGTGTAGTGTACCAGGTAGCAGTAGTTCAGTAGAAAGTGATGTTTACTTGTAGTTGATTGGTGGTTACTTGTAGGCTGCCAGTACAGAAGTTCGTTGATGTACAGTGTTTGAAGAGACAGTGAAGGTTATGATGGTTAAGGCCATGCACTTTGTAACAAACACTTTGGCGCTCCGATTTATCATAGTCCATTCATATTTTGTGAAAAAGCAAAACATAAATTGACTCTAATGAAGTTCAGCTACAATATGCACTTTTCAGAATTCCGCTAGCTTGATTATCTGTTCAAATACAGACAGCCAAAACTGCACCCCCAAACGTGCGGCTCGTTAATTCGAAGTCATTAAGGTTTGTCAATAGAGCCAAAGCAACTAAACTCCCAACTGAAGTTTGAATATCCAACTAAAGCTAACAAGTAGGCCAGCACAACTACACTACCGTATAGGAAAAAAACTGTCCAGTAATGATACTCTCTGTATACAGCAGTAAAACATACAACACGTGTCACTGTGTTCAAGCTTGTCGCCTTGTCCTTAATGAAGGTAGTAGAGTTGATACACTTATAATCCCACTGTGAGCTGTTACAGGGTAGCTACAGGAAAACTAAAGGCAGTGTGAGAATCACCTGACTCGGGAGATCAATATGACATAATCATATCCCCACTTTGTCACCGTCACACCACTGACCATTTACACAGGTGTTAGGGCATTGTCATAACTTGCTTAGCAAGAGGGTCTATCATCTGGTTTTTTCTGAATAAGCACTTACTAAGCACCACCTACACCGTCTCAACTGGTACAACAACAACCAAATTATAATGCTATACTATTTACCATGTCATCAGACATCTCACACTCTTGTGCTTAGTAATCTCGACAACTGCTTCGCAGTAGTCGCTTACTTAAACCGCTTTCTATTCTTATCCGCCTGCGACGTTCTCAAGCCCGAAAACTTATCCATAGCCTGAGTATTCTCCAACGCAGCCATGGCAGCTCTAGCACCTGCCTCTACCAAATTTTTGCCCTTTCCAGTTCCCAAAATCTCCGTACCCATGGAACACGTGACTGTATGAGTAATCGATCCATCAGGAAACTTCTCCTCATTCACCACATTATACACTGGAGACATGGCAGCTGAACCAATGAGAATGTACAGTCTGTTTTTGGCAGTAGCGTCTAACGGCAGAGAATTATTCTTGTCAGCCATAGATGTAATCGACCCTCCTTCTTGTCGAATAGCGTCCAAAAGAGGCATAGCCAGCTCATAGACCCACTTAGTCAGCACAGCTTCTCCATCAGAACCATACGACAAGTATACACCTGCAACGTAAGCTTCAAACAAGTCAGCAACAATTTTTCGACCACACAGAGCCTCGTCAATCTTGGGTTTCACCTCCAGACCATCATAGTACTTTTCAAATGCCGCTGCGTAGCCTCCAGGGTATGTATATTTGACGAGCCACATGTTAGCATCAGCATTGAGTGTTCTAGGACTCAGAATAGACACTGTAAGGGTATGTAGCTGTTCAGGAGACAGCACCGAAGGAGATACACGCAGTTTGGAGGGAAATCCGTAAAGAGCGGCCCATCGACAAAGCACAATATTGGCAATAACTTGTCCTCTGAGGAATGACAAATGTGATTGGTCATCACCGGGAAACACGTCGTAAATGATCTTAGTAAGGATATTATTCACAATGGAGTCACCGACAAACTCCAGACGCTCGTATGAGAAATTTCCAGTCATATCATACCCTGCTTTGGTAGCTGTATGATGCACTTCTGAAGCCGTACCTGCTACCAGCATAGATCGATGTGTAAAAACACGCTTGAACAACATACCATCTTTGATTTCGGGGATAGCAGGTGGCCAGCTCTTGCCTTTGTAATCAACAGTGATAAGAGGAGATAACAAAGAAGAAGCAGTGTACTTCACAGTATTCGAAATACTACTGACTCCTTCTCGAAGAACAGCTTCTTGTCCAAGCACTCGATTGAGAATTGTGGAAGTGCCCTTATCACATACATCCTTGATATCCACTCCAAGTTCACTTTTGGGGTTTTCCAAAAGAGCGAGATCCAGTTTCGTAGAGTGAATCGCTTTCTGGAACACCTCCATGGACGGAGCCAGCTTGACGATCTTCTGCAGCGTTTTCTGGAGCTTTGAGACTTGCTTAATCAGCTTCTCGGCATCTTCGGCGGTGTACGAGTCGACCTTGCTTTTTTTCGCGGCCTGAACGGGCTCAGAACCGGAGTTTGGACGTTTTTCCCCCATGTCGTTTTGTAGTGGGGAGAATAAATTATTCCATCATAGCTTAAAATATGCACATGTGCGTATTTTATGCACGTCGGGAAATTGCTGGGTGTGTGAGAGGTTGCGGAATTTGTTATTAATTGGGAGTAGAAGAATGAGATGATCTAGGGCTACAATATTATGTAATTTGTTTTGTGATTATATAAGTGGTTAGTGAGATACAAGGCTATATAAAAACCAACTAAATGCTAAGTACTTTTCAAAAGTCCCAAGTATGAGTTGTCCGCAGTTAGTCAGCCAACCTTATATCGATGAGTCAGCCGCTCGTTGACAAAACTTTATGCTGCTGACTAACCGTAAAAATTATTAAACTTGTTGAGGCACGTGATGCAGAAAAATATATCACCAAACGAGCTCTGGATTGGGTAAGCAGATGATGAGTAAGCTTGGGAGCATTTAATAAGCAGGGGGATTAGTAAGAATCAATTTTGAGCACTTCTAAGCAAGTGATTAGTCAGCACAAACTACGATGACTAAGCCAGAAGAGTCTGCAAATTTCAACGAAACCAGAGCCACGTCATACACACCCAATATATCATCCCATACACGCTTACAAACACCTCTTTTTTTGCTTACTACGCTTTTTTACCATGCCACAATATTTGTCCCCCCTCCGAATCGAACCGACAGCCCTCGAAAATTGAGTTGTCACATGACTTTGCCTCCCAAAGTGGAAAGACAGTCACTTTTCACATTAAGGTTTTGGCACTCACGACTCGGGGGCACTCACTCTGCAAAAGGTTCCATTTCTCACTTTTGAAGTCACGACAGCCTCAGAAAGTACGACCAACATGTTGATTCCCAAGGAAGACCGAAAGAAGATCCACCAGTACCTTTTCCAGCGTGAGTAGAAACGACAGCGAGAGAGCGATTTGCGACAGACGACAGGGTGAATGTGGGAATGACATTGTGGATGTGGTGGGCATGACATGGTGGATGTGACCCGCGACATTGTGGATGTGACCCCGACATTGTGAATGTTGTGGGCACGACATACCGAATGTGATGACCACACGCCCAATGTGACCCCCGACATGACGAATGTGACGACTTCCAATCTCAATACTAACAACAGAGGGAGTGTGTGTGGCCAAGAAGGACTTTAACCAGCCCAAGCACGAGGACATTGATGTCAAGAACCTGTACGTGATCAAGGCTCTGCAGTCCCTGACCTCCAAGGGCTTCGTCAAGACCCAGTTCTCCTGGCAGTACTACTACTACACCCTCACCGACGAGGGTGTCGAGTACCTGCGAGAGTACCTCCACCTGCCCGAGGGCGTTGTCCCCGAGACCCACAAGAAGACTGCCCGAGAGGAGACTGCTTCTCAGGGCCGAGGTGGCCGACCCGAGCGAGGTCCCCGACGAGACCAGGGTGAGTACCGACGATACAACTCCAACAAGGAGTCTGCTCCCGGTAACTACCAGCCTTCTTTCCAGTAGAGGAGATAAAAATGTATTATTCATGTGACCGCGAGCGAACCTGGCGGCAATCGAGCGAAGCGAGATTGACGCTGGCGATAGCCAGACCAAAGCCTGAGCGTAGCGATGGATTTGCTGTAGTTGTAGTTGTGTTGTAGTGTTGTGTTGTTCTGTGTTGTTCTGTAGTTAGTAAAGTGATGACATACTCACTGATGTGTGTTTGTGATGGTTGATATGAGCTGTGATGTTGAATGTGGGACTGATCTGTGTTTGTACACTCGATTGATGAGTTGTTGTATGGTTTTACTGGAGTTGTGTTGTGTTAGTAAAGTGGAGACATGATGGGGGGATAGACGTGTGGTGTTGTATTTAAAGTGGGGGAGGTGTGTCTGTGTCTGTGTTGTTAGTAAGTGTGGACATACTCACTGATGATTAAGATGATGATTAAGATGACAGATGATGACTGTCATAACTGTGGGGATGGTGTCTCACTCATCTGATCTGTGTGATTTTACATGTTGCTGAAGGAGTGTGATCTGTGTGGAAGGCTCATGTGCAAGGATGTTGGGATGGTGTAATTAAGGACACAGAGGCTGCTCTGACTGGTCGATTACTGTACCAGCTAGCTGTAGACATGAAGTAAGATAATACAGGAACACTCACACTATACTAATACCCACACTTGTGGAACGGGATGGGCTTTGTCATGGATTGTCTCAGATCAGATGAACATGCTCAGTTGGGAGATGTAATGAAGGACAGTGCGAGGCTGCTGATTACCTGCTACAAGTACAGCTAGCCAAAAGAATACTCTCTGGATCGATGAAGAGACGATCACCAGAAGAACAGACAGTCACTGGTCTGAACAGCTGCACATGATGGGATTGTCTCAGTGGTCTGATCCAGGTCTACTGTATGATAGACGTTGCTGAAGGGATGAGGATAGGCTCAGTGTTCTGTTGGACATGTGCAGACCTCTGTATAATGTACAACACCCTTGAAGACCACAGTTTGTGACAAGTGTAGCTGGCGTACTACTTGGATGTGGGATGCTGTCTCAGCCCGATAAGATCCCTGCTTATACGTGGGACTCTGTTGGGAGGGCACAGTGATTGGGAGGTGAGAGTCAGGTTGTGACGACAGAAGGGAGCTGTAGACATACTCTCTGTAGTAGAGACAGACTAACCCCCATAAATATTTGATCTGTGACTGATCTGTGTGATTACGATGATGGTGCCTTGTCTCTATTAGGATATGTAATTACTGTAGAGACGCTGATTGGAGTGATTCTACCAGATGATCAGTTTGCTAAGCTTAGAGGCGCAGCTACGGAAAAGTGAACTGACAATATTACTGAGAGTGGTTCTACTGTAGCAGATGGTACTTGGCTCTTGGTCTGATTTGATCTGAATGCTGTGGTTGGAGTTCAGAAATGGCTTGATCTGGACATAGACTCAAGCTACAAGGAGGTCATTTGACTAGTGGAGTGACTGTGTATCAATTCTGAGATATAAGCTGAGTGTTTTACCTTGCTCAAATCTTCCTAAGAGGATTCTGAAGGCAGATATCAGATACCTTCTTTGACCTGTTAGTTGACAGCAAGCTTAACAAAATGCAACTCATCTAATGGAGCAACATGGCAGATATTCGCAAATTTCACTATTAAAGGTGAATATTGATTCAAGAGAGTCCTAAAGTAACACCAAATACCTCCTATACCCCCTAAACGCCGACAACATGAGAATCACTACAGCAATGTTGAACGTTCAACAAAATGTCAACTAAGCTCCCATCTATAACTCCAGTCGTCTTCAGCCAAGCGAACGTCTAAGCAGGCATATAATACAAGCATACAAGTACAGTACGTATATTACTCTAGATAGCTCTGTATATATCCTTGAGCAAAGAGGTGGACGATATTGAACCCCATACTTATACCAAACCGCATCAGTCATCTGATCTCATCGTTACAGAGACAGGGCATAAAGAACTATATTATTTTTCTTACACTGTGAAGTCAAGTTTGATTTAGTTACTCAACCTCTTTGAACTCTTGGAACTCTTCATATTGACTCATTTACTCTCCTTGAATACTTACAGCATGTTCTAATTGTAAGCTGATGACATGTCAATGGTGAACCCCAGGTCACATCATTTCTATTTGAAAAAGTCTTCCATACACTTGTAAACCCACCTCCAAACAAGCCCTTCATTTATTCAACTTTTTTTCAATTTTTCTCGAATTTTTCAATTTTTCAATTTCACCATGCCTTCACCATTCAACATTCACAACTGCCTTCAACCCACACAACCTCAAACTTCTCAGACAAAAGTAAACACCATTCTGCCTGCTCGTACCGGTACCGTATTTACCCTGCCAAGACTATATTTCCGTAACACCATATTTCCATATATTCCACTCTGCACCAGAACGTCTCAAAGTCGCCCTACACAAACGCTACACACAAACCAACACAACCACCTTGTCCGCAAGATCCGCAGCTCCAAAACGAGCCCGAAAACGGGCATAATATCCCGAAATTCCATGCGCTAGCGCGGTTTTCGACAAAACACGCTACGCGTCCAGGGTTCAAACTCAAAGTAAAGTGGCCCACACGGAAATACCGTCTTTGCCGTCTGCAAATACTCCACTCGAATGTTATGGTGCCTGAACCGTGTCTCAGGGTGTGTATGAGAATACTAAAACGGGTATATTTCGCCGACCAGGGATGATAGAGAAAAATGGACTAGTTCATTGGAATCACGTGATCAAGACGAACACAATGGTACCCTGCAATCTGCTGTTCATCACTCCACTGTTGCTCAGCGGCTCATCTCCGAACTTTCCCGAGAAAATAAAACTCCGTGCATATGAAACACTAAAGTGGCTGTGGAAGGTCTGAATCCGAATGCGGTAAAAAATAAAACAAATGGGGGCGGCAATATACGAGTCACGTGATACATTTTTCGTGTTCTCCTTCTTCAAACGAGGCTGTGGCGATAGTCAAGGACAGTGTTTCAGTTTCAAACTTTGGGGCTGGTAGCTGGGCTGTACATGAAAAATAAAGTTTTCTCGGCCGGAGTTATAAATAGCATTTTTTTGGACGTCTTTAGGGCCCTCAAAGGAGGTGTTGTAGGTGGATTTTGGCGGAAAAAACGATACAGCGTTGTTCAGCTCGTCTCGGCGAACATTCTGGTAAGTTTTTTTTTGCGTACGTGCAGTTCTGCGGCTCATGCACATTTGGTGCACTGTTCACGTGAGAAGATGGCCTTTTGGAATTGCATATAACACACGATATATATGTCGTAGGGGAAAAAGGAAAACACCATTGGAATCGCAAAGTCTTGGAGAACAAGATGACACTAGTTAGAAGTCTATAACGTCACTACAACCCAAGTTGCTCACTATACCGGGGCAAAAAGTCAGTTTTGGGAAAACTTTTCTATGCAGGAACATAATAAGTGGTGTGTCAGGTGGATACAACGATTGAGCGGTGTACGAAGAGAATGAACCAATAAAACCATCAGAAAGGCCATTTATTTACACATACAAAAAGCTCGTTCAGTTTCAGTCGACTCATCACTTCTCAACTTCGGCAAAGTCTAACGCACATTCCGGTGCATAAACCTTAAGTTAGTGGATGTTGCCATTGTTCTTGCCTGCTGTAAATATCACCTTCTCTACAACCACCACACACACACACAATGGTATCTCTTCCGTTTCGACGAGCGTCCAAAGTCGAGGCCAACTCGTCTGCTCCTGCTCCGTACTACAAGTACGACCGAGGCGAAGAGGGCGAAGTCGACCCCAATGCCGACCCCAACGCTCCTCCGTCACCCAACAACCGGCGGCAGAGCAAAGCTCAGGATGTCAGCGACCCCATTCTGTCTGCCATCCACGACGCGCAGCCGTTTGAGCAGTCGTACAACCACCAAGGTGTGCACCAGAGCCTGTCACCTGATATGCAGTTGCGTGACACCTTTGGGGCGCCCATCTCGGACCCTGATAGGTCGAACCCCACTCGGCCCAGAAACGAACGGCCTCTCGACACAATCCGGACTTTTGAGTATTTGACGACTGGAGATGAACGAGTGCGAGAGGAGATGGAGACTGGGCAGCTGGGATTTGTGCCTCGGCAGGGGTTCACTGTGCCCCAGTTTGACACAAACCCGTACGCTCCTCAGGCAAGTTCCAGCCAGGGTGGGGTTGAGGGAGGTAATGTTATCTCGTTTGCGGGCAATGGAGAGAGCGCGGAGTTTAACTATATTAGAGACCCGCCTGCTCAGACAAAGGAAAAGAAGAAGCGGGGGTTGTTTGGAAGGAAGAAGAAGGACAAGCCGGTGGTCGTGGGGCAGCTCGAGGAGTAGATCCGAGGACGAAGTCCGAGGGTCTACGACGAGTCCACAGTCTGAGGGCGTAGTCCGAGGGCTGTCAACTTTAGGACGAAGTCCTGAAGTTGCGTTACTTCTACAGTTCTTGGACTTCGTCCAAGGACTGTTCTCCTTTGTTATGATAAGGTAAGCTGTGGTTTGATACGAATTCCTACGGAATTCATATCATATCATAGGATAGAAGAGGGTAGTTTGGGATTAGTGAATAGTATTTTGTATAACCGTTATCCTATAGCTTCGTACATGCGAAGAGATACACACCAGATGCGTTCTAGATCATACAGAAGCTCTAGATCATACAGTAGATGGTCAGAGCACCTGTAGAGTGACCTGATATGTTCAGAGCATCTTTAGACTGATCAGACTTCAGGTCATCTCTAGAGTGCTCATGATGTGGGTAGAGCTTCTGTAGAGTGCTCGGAGCATCTATAGAGCATTTGTATAGTGCTCAGGGTATGTCTAGATCATCTGTTTGATCTGAACATCCCCAGAGTATCTAGACATGTTCAGAGCATCTGTAGAGTGATCTGGGAGTCTCAGAGCTTCTCAGAGTCATACAGAATATGACTAGTTAGAGCTGCTGTAGGTTGATCAGATCATCTCTAGATCATCTGTAGAGTGCTCAGAAGATGACTACAGAGCTACTGTAGAGTGATCTAGGTATGTTCAGATCATCTCTGGAGTGTTCAGGGTATGCCTAAAGCTTCTCTGGGGTGCTCAGGGTATGGCAAAAGCATCTGTAGCATGTTCAGAACATCTCTACTCGTAGATCATACAGTTGGACATCTCTACTTGTAGTTCATACAGAGGGGTCTAATTAGAGCATGTGTAGAGTGATCTGGTATTTCTAGAGCACCTGTAGAAGGGTCTAGCATGTATACAAGTAGATTGATCAGACATCTCTATTTGTAGGACATATCTATGGCTTCTGTAGAGATTCTAGCATGTCTAGAACACTCAGAGTCATAATTATATTCATCTCTTGAGGTTCTATACTGCTAGAGTGATCTGAGGATGGCTAGAGCATCTCTAGAGTGCTCAGGACGTGTTAAGGGCATTTGTAGAGTGATCTGGCTATGTTCAGAGCTTCTTAGAGTCAGAACACTCATAACAGTTATGTCATAATTAGCCCTGTACAATTCTCAGAGAGGCACTTGAGATCGTCTCTGGAGCACTCAGAGTCATAGAAATATCTCTAGACTACCAGGTAGTAGATCATCTCCAGAGTATCTAGAACATCTCTACAAGTAGAGCTTCTTGAGGTCGTAGAGCACTCAGAGAACCTTCAGAGAATCATACCAGTAGAGCACTCAATCTTAGAGGTGTTTAGACCACTCGGAGAGTCATACAAGTAGAGGTGTTTAGCTCACTAAGAGAGTCGTATAGAAGTCACAGAAGTGTCTAGAGTCGCTAGATCATCTCCAGCCTATCTAGAACATCTCTAATTAGAGCATCTGTAGAGTGATCTGTTATAGTACGTCTACTCGTAGAGCAGTAGATGATCTCTAGAGCTCAGAAGTTTGCATAACTGTCTAACTTGAAACCCGAGGTCTTCATGTGAAATGCCAGTCACCATTGATTTGGTGACATTTCATTATGGTAGAGATCTTGCGGCTTGCATAATGCTTAGTGGGGTGCATCTCAGGGTCCATAAAGTCGACTCATGTGGACCCTGTCGATCTTAGTAAAGTCGGTTTGTGCACGATGATGACATATACAAAAGTTGTACAAGTAGAGACATGTTACTGTATATCCAGTTATTGATAATTGAGCTGTTCTACTGGACATTCCTTAGTACCAGGTTTAGTCTTCTACAGCAAAAGACACTTGGCATGTCATAAGAGTAAGTTGGAAGTCACACGACCACTCTATCATGTAACAAAATGTTCAGGAAGGGATTTAATATATATCAGAGGCTCTCAAGTTGTTTGCAACAGCTGCTCTATCAACCAGCTTCTCTAACCAGCTCAATGTCTACAGTTTGTTTTCTCTGGTTATCTTTAGAGCCATATACTGTATGCCTTCTTCCTTCGTATTACAGATATTATCTTGACCCAAATCATCATTCCTATAATCACCCCATAATACTGAAACTTGTGCTCAGTATTTCTCTTGCGATATTATCACACTAATGACCATCCCACTAGCACACGTCAAACTGCATCTCTGCTCCTCTTCACGTGGTGCACGCCTGATAACCCGCAAACGCCCCTATCACGTTGTGCATTGCTTGAAATAATAAAAACACACTGTACGGTAACATGTGAAAGAACGACATACTAGTGCTAGAGTGCAAAAAAAAACAGGTATTATTTGTATGTCACTGTAGCTACTGTATAGCTACCTCACTCTTCATGTTAAGAATATGCTTGAGGACAGCTTTCAAGATCAGTTTTTAAGGTCAGCCTCAAGTAACCTCCCAAGTAATCCCAACTAGCACAGCCACTGTACAGCCACTGTACAGCCCCTATTCCATACAACACCCTACAACCTCAATTGTATGCCCTTCAGAGCACAATAAAAGTATGGCTACACAAATACATGCCCTTATACAACACCATACACCTCCTCATTCATCACATGACTCACTCCCTCCTCCACAGATCCCCCTCCTGCATGTCACATGCAGGCTAAATCCACTCCACACTAACCACCTCACCACCACAACACCACTTCAACTCTGTCAAAAACGCCATGAACGTGCCGGAAATCGTTGTGGACGACGAACCCACCTCCACCAACCCCCATTCAAAACGCCAGTCGATTCTCGGCTTTTTCGGCAAAACTAAACAGAGATTCAGAAGTCCGTCTCCAGGGGCGAGAAATCGAGACGTGAAAATCGAGTCGCTGGTGAACGCGTTCACGTGGACGGACGAGATTCCAACACAAAAGGGGCTCGAGGAGTTCAAGAGCAAGATTAAATGGGTCCAGAAGGGGCAGAGAGTGTTGAATGTTGAGCAGAAGTGTGAGTACCCGAGTGATGAGCGGTGGAACGAGTTTTACGAGACAAGCGGTTTATGAAGGAGCTACAATGAGCTGTTCGAGGAGTTATGAAATGGTTACTTAAGGGAGCTATGATACTATGATACCATAAGATACCCGGAAGATGAAAAATTGGGATTTTTTTTTTTTTTTTTTTTTTTTTTTTTGTTGAGATACGTGTTGGTGTGGCAGGTGGTTGTGTTCAGCTCAATGGCTTATGAGTGCCAGAATATGACGTGTTTTGTCAATGTCTGATTTGACAGAGTGTTCTGGTGAGCTTATTCATGAAGGCATATGGAGTACGATTGGTCAATGAGACTTGTATGACAGTATGGAGACAGTATGATCAATGAAACTTGTATGTCAGTATGAAGACAGTCTCATTCTGAGCTGTTGAGTTCTGCTTGATCTGAATGACTTTGAGTGAACTTTCAGTGTGAAAGCATAGGTGTGAAGACAGTGTTGTACTGAAACTGCTGATTTCAGCCACTTCATCTTCAGCCGCTTGAAATGAGTTACTTTGGCTGAACTTTCAGAGTGTAAAGACAGTGACATCTGAAACTGTTGAGTCGCTTGACTTGAGTTACTGAGTTACTGGGTGTTCTTTGAGTGTAATTTCAGTATGAAGACAGTACGAAGACTGTGACATCTGAAACTCTTGATTTAGGCTGATCTGAGTTACTGAGTGTCTTTTGGCTCAGCTTTGAGTGAACTTTGGGTGTTGAAATAATGGGTTTGAAGACATCTGAAACTGTTGATATGAGCTACTGAGTTACTTGGCTGTGTTTCAGTGTGACATATGTTACTCTGTCTGACTGTACGTCACCTAAATGTTCCTATAAAGCCATTTAAGCGAGTGATGTCAAGTTCTAAGTACGATCTACAACCTGAAACGCTACGTCATACCTTGGACTTGCTCAATTGAGCACCTGAAACCGTTGCAACACGTGGTTGAACACGTGGAGTTGACACCCGTGGACTTGCCTACTTGGGAAGACGTTCCAACGGCTTTTTGAAACGGTGATGGCTGACGTGCTTCTTTGCATTGAGCTAATCTGATGTTGTGGTTGCTAAACTTGGTGAAGTGCTGAAGTGAAGTTATTCTGACGTCACTGGTGTTTCAACCTGATGTGACTTGTTCATACTGTGTCCGAGCTACAACATATTCATCTGTCATACTGTGTTCACATTACGTTAATACTATGTTCATCTGTCACACTGAGGACATACTATGTTTCATACTGAGTACTCTACTGTTCACACTACAGTTCCAGTATGTTCAAACTATGTTCATACTGTCCTCATACTATGTCTGAGCTACTGGTACAAGTATATTCATACTGTGTTCATGCTGTGCTGAGTTCTTACTATACTGGGTTGATACTATGTTGATACTATGTTGATACTATGTCCAGACTACAGTACCGGTATGTTCATACTATGCTCATCTTGTCTCTCTGAGTACTAGTACACTCTACAGATCACACTACAGTACGTTCATACTATGTTTGTAAGATAGTGACCACTGAGTACATACTGTGTTCATACTGAGTACATTTGTGTTCATACGACACTATGCTCTAGCTACAAGTATGTTCACACTGTGTTCACATTGTATCATTCTATGTTCATCAGTATATGTCTGAGCTACTGGTACAAGAATATTAATCTGTCATACTGTGTTCATAGAAGTACAGGTACTGTTCTATGTTCATACAAGTACAAGTACTATGTTCATACTATGTTCATGCTGTGTTCATAGTGTGTTCATACTGTTTCAATGAGCTACAAGATATTCATCTGTCATACCGAGTACTGGTTCACTCTACAGTTCATACTATGTTCATTGTCATACTGAGTACGAGTACACTCTACAGAGCACACTCATAGCTTACATGCTTCACTGCAGTGTGTACTGAGTAACATGACTGTTCACACTCATAGCTTATTCATGAAATGTCTACTGATTGAACATGACTCAACACAACAACCACACCCACTCACCCCCCACCCCCAACCTCCTCTTCCTCATATCTACCC
>BCKF01000004.1:28224-130505 GCA_001600515.1 Yarrowia sp. JCM 30694 | reverse complement strand
TTTTTTTTTGTGATCCACTCATTGGGTCCGCTCTGACCTTCGGCCATCGCTTCCGTTTTTTTTTCTTTCCACTAATTGGGTCCGTTCGGACCTTCGGCCCTCACTACCGGTACTAACACAGACGACGCGCGTATCGCCATGGCCTCCCCCACGCCCTCACGTGACGCCTCTCCTATCCGTAGCCGCAACAACAGCGCTACCTCTCAACCAGTAGGCTCTCCTCCTCCTCTGGTTTTGTCACGTGACAGAGAGAGGGCGAATTCTGCGTCACGTGACCGTGCCAACACTACATCACGTGACATTGACCCGTCACGTGACCCCCGCACCGACCTCAGACACGCCTCGGCCTCTCCTCCTTCTCAGGTGGCTCTTTCGAGAAGTCCAGCTCGACATTCGCGTTCTGAATGGAGTCACGTGAGTGAGAAGCATGGTACTGAAAGTCACGTGACCAACGCAAGTCACGTGACTGAGAGTCACGTGACTGCACCCCTCTCTCCCGGAAACGCGGCTTATATGAACCGACACTCGAAACGTATTTCCAAGACTCCAGAGGCGTTTGATTTTGAAGAGTTTGGAGGAGCTCTTGAGTCACGTGAGTCTACGAGAGGGGCAGAAATTAAGAGCGTGTCACGTGACGAGCAACTGAGACAAACAGTATCACGTGATTCTCAACTGACTGCGGTTGATCTGAGCCCTTATAGGTCTAACCAGAGGGAACTGTCACCGAAGCAGTCACGTGACACTCACACACGTGACACACGTGACTTACACCCTACTAGGTCACGTGACAACACCCAAAATGCCGATTACTCAGCAACAATCACTGCGGTAACTAACCTTCAACAGGACGGAAAGCTCGAACAAGCCCATACCCTGATGGCGGAGGTGGTCACGAGATCGGATCTGGGGTGGGAGGCGCAAAACAACCCTGACCCTAGTCACGTGACTCCACTGCTGACCCTAACCCTGATGTTTGGCCTGTCGCTTCGTCATGGATGGGGAGGAGACAAAGATGAGGTTAGAGCCTTCAGGTATATTTGTAGCGCTGGTGTAGGGTTGTGTCACGTGACATTGACTTTGTTGAACGATGACGAGTCACTTGAGTCACGTGATAAAAAGATTCAAATCCTTCATCGGTCTGCTCTTAAAACAGCCCTTTCCTCTCTTGCTCAATCGTTATATGAGCTAGGAAACTGTTACCATTATGGCTGGGGAGTCACGTGTTCTTCCTCAGTCGCTCAAATCTACTACGAGTGTGGTTCTTGGTTAGGAGATGAAGATGCTCAAGAGCAGAGAGGACGGCTTTTGGGTGAGTCGAAAAAGTTTGAAGAGAAAAAGTTGGGTGCCAATTGGTTGAGAGTCGCTCAGAAGAAGGAGGGGCATTCGACTGCGGGAGAGAGTTGGGTTTGGAAGGATAAGTATGATCCGTAGTACTGTAGCGCAAGCTACAGTACGTCTAGTTTTATTATATTTTTGTTTATTGTTAATGGGGTGGTAACTGTAGTTATGTAGTTCCATCTGACAGTCATTGTAATACAGTAGTTGTACTGTACTTAATGAGAAGATTGTGTAAAGAGGAAGATATATTTACTGTACTATTATTGAGATATGTGGAGGTACATCTAAGTAATTATTAGACTATTAGTAATTTTTTATTTTTGTTTATTGTTAATGAGGTAACTGTAGGTCTGTTTGATAGTCATTGTAATACAGTAATAATGAGTGGGATCCGGCAAAATCTGAATTTTGAGAGTTGCTGAATTTTGAGAGTTGCTGAATTTTGACAGTTGCTGAATTTTAATGGAATATTAATCTGCGGACGATTTGGAGTATATCAGTGTACTCCGCTTGACTACAGTACTGCATGTCTGTAGCGTTCAGGAAGTGCTATACCAGACTGACATGATTTCGGGTCTAACTTTTTGTTTCGCAAAAAATGCAACAAAATTAGTCGGTAAAGAGTAATGTTGCCTCTTAAAAGTTCAACTGAGGTATAGCTCTTTGATATAAGTACTGGTACTGCACTGGTACCATGGTACTGTAATTAGTACAAATGGGTTTACTTAAGGTTAACAAAAAAGCCAACTAAAAAAGTGCTCTGGGGGTGCCAACTGTACGATCCAGGCATCCACCGGACATGAGGTGTTTTGTATTACACTAATTAAGGCATGGAATTATACATTACAGATTAATATCGTGATGTGCTAGTACAAAATTCCAAGTTGTACGCTCTCAAAGTCTCGATATTACTTGACATTTAAAATTTACTTCACTTCTCCCAAAAGCTTAACCAAATGTGCAGGGTGCAAAATCTCTGCTTTACAAAACAGTGTACGAAAAGGTCAAAGACGTGCCTCGAGAATGTGAAAATTGACCTACAGTATATTGTGATGTCAAAGAACAACATGAGTTATTAACATCGCAATTTATAAAAACTTTGTATTTTTTTTTCGGTTTTTTTTTGCTTTGTTTTTCAGGGTCATATTTAGCAAGGATTAGTGCCAAACAGCATATCCCGAAGTACTAGCGACAAAGCTGAAGGCGGTTATAGCATTAATTGATCGGTTTGATTCACGTGACCTTTTAAAAAATATAAAATCTCATGTTTTTTCCTCAGTTTCATGAGTCTAAAGTTTTCTGAAATTTTGAAATTTGGCTGTTTTTTGACAAAATCTCAGGTGGTCCCCCCCACAAGTCGAAAACCGGACTTTTTTTGGAAAAAAACAACTTTTTTATTTGGTCTGTATTTCAGCTTCCCACGTTGTAGCATGCTTCTGTAGTTACAATGCCGTTTGTTTCACCTTGCTGTGATCTCTCCTTGTGGTGTTGCAGCTCTCTGTTGAAGGCTCCATTTCTTAAGGTTAACAAAAAAGCCAACTAAAAAAGTGCCCTGGGGGTCCTTTCTACATGTTAAAGGCATTCCGCCGATATGAGGTGTTTTTTATTACACTAATTAAGACATGGAATTATATAATCCTTACTAATCTCATCATATGCCAGTACAAAATTTCGAGTCATCTGCATTTAAAGTTCCTCAATTACTTGACATTTGAAATTTACTTCACTCCTCCCAATAGCTTAACCAAAGTGTAACTGAGTGTAACTGGAGTGTCAAACACGAAGCATGAGCCAGGTTATTGTTTTCACTAACCTCTACCGGTCCAAGAACTGTACTGGATGTTATATACACCGCTGAGGGTACCTACGTTGATGGTACCACTTATTTACTGTTAATGAGATGGAATGTGGGTGAAGATATATGGAATATGGATGATTCAATGTATAAACGTTCAAGTTATAGATACAGAAGATGTTATGGATGAAGTAGAGTATGATCTAGAAGGTTCTCTGTGCTAAGTAAGACTCAAGAGTGATTTTTGTGTGTGTAAAAAGTGGATATTTAGTATGGAAGATCTCTTGTCCAAAAGTATTATGATCTTTGATATGGAGTTGTGTGCTGATAGTATGTACTGCACTGATTGATCTTATTGTTTAGATAACTTTTACGAAATACATTCCTGTTGATATTCATGCAGATTATACACAATTTGTCATGATTCCAAGCATTTATAGCTGTGCGAGATTCAGTTATACCTGCAGATACTTCTTTCAGCCTAGCCAAGACCCAGGGTACACAACATGACATAAAAGTGGTATAATGATAAGTGAGAGTGCCAAGATGTTTTATTCCGAGATTAAACCGACATGAGGAGCACATGAGCAAATTATACCCTTGTAAAATGGATATTGGCGAAATTTCGAAATTTCGGTCGACTTGAGAAAAATCAGATTTTCAAAAACTGAATATTTTGACCATCAAAGACATCAGATCGATTAAATCGGCCTTAATAAACATCATCCTGGTTTTATTTTTCCATTCCCATTATTATCCACCGTTCTACAAGCGTTTCAAAAAAACACCCCCAAAAACCAACTTTCAAACACCTCTAATTCTACCAATATTGCTCCCAGCTAAATTCCAACTTGATTTCTGGAAATCCCCCTTCCCAAATAACCCCCCTAACCACCTCTACACCCTCCTGGACGTCTCGCCGGCGAGATAGCACTTTCTCACCCTCAAATTGATCCAGCGCTTTTTTTTTGTTAGCGATGGTTTCTTGGTCTAGTTGGTCATGGCATCTGCTTAACACGCAGAACGTCGGCAGTTCGATCCTGCCAGAAATCACTTTTTGCCAAAGCTCCTTTTTATGCACGTGACATGCTTTAGCCAGACCGGTCCATGCTATGATAGGCTTATTTTTTTTCTACTAGTTTAGCCCTTGAAAAGGCCTCATTGGCACTAATAGTTGGCTAAGTCGGTTTATGTGCACCCTGGTAACGTGCCAAGCGATCTAAAACGGCTTTGGACCCGTGTATCATACGTCGCAGTTATGATAACACGCGTATTGTTGACCGTTACGGGAGATGCGGATTTTGAAATGTGTTCGACATTTGCAAGCATTTGCAAGCGTCTATTTCTGTCATGAGGGTGGGTGGTGAATTGAATAAAGAAAAAGTGTGTAGCCGAACCAATAGTATTGCTTTAAATAGGACAACAGAATGCTATGAGCGATATAAGCGATATAAGCGATATTTAAGCGACTTCAAAATGACTATCTGTGTGACTATATGTGACTGTGATATTGGCACACTATATCGTGTGCATCTCAGTCTGACGTCATCGTGAGACATTTCATCTGTATTGCAGGACAATAGAGATTGGGGTTAGCGTCCATGGTTTGATGAGCACAGGTGAACGTTAACAACAAACGGGTCGTGTTTATTTATCCACACAGACCCATATATTCACATATTCACATATTCACCTATTGTAAGTCGCAGTATCAAATCCGTCGTGTTCGCTTATTTACGAAAAGAGAGCGTTTGGCCGATGAAACGCAACGGCCAGTCAACGTGTGTCCAGCCCCCCACGTTTCAGGCTTTGGGCACAAAACCACAAAAAGTTCAAACTCAGGCTTGTACCTCTTTTTCGGCCAAAAAAAAAAGGTTGACGTCAGGGGTATGAAAAACGCGCTGAAGGTTGACTGAGGGGATGGTAATAACAGAATCAACTATAGATTTATGAATAGGTAGTATGGGTAGATATAAATACAGCTAAGTTGCTCTCATTGTACCAGTGACACTAACACAAACCCACCAGAAACAACACAAACACAGTGCCTGTTGCTCGTGCATACCAACAACGTGAGAGCTGCATCTAAGCGCGTACGGGCTGTGCTGAGTTGTGTATGTAAGTGGAGACCGGAGGCGAGTCGGAGAAATGGGGTGGAAAAAAAAAAGAACAAATTGCGAGATTTTTTATGACGTATCACGTGACCCAGCAATATTTCGACTCTGCGCTACCCTCTAACACCCTCTAACACCCACTAACACCTCTCTAGGACCCTCAAAAAGGACTACTCAAACACCCCGGAAAGTCAAGGTTTCCGTGGAAGTTTGCTCGTTTCAAGAAGCGAGTTTCAGTGGACTTGAGCAGGCAGTTGTTTGTGTACTTGTATTTGAACAGTGACTTATTTATTGTCTGTATAATCCACATCTGTTTATCTTCCAAGTGACACTCGTACTCGTATTTTTTGCATATTTTGGCTAATTTTCCAGCTTAATTTGCAGCTCCACCATGCTCCCAACCCACGGCTATACTTGCTCGTACTCGTAAAAAACCCGTTGACACATGCTAACCTACTTTTTTAGCCTTCCGAAAGATGGTTATCTGAAGCGAGCGAGATGAGTAATGTTGTGTAACCAACTCGACTCGACGTAGTCGAGTGGAGGAGTGGAGGTGGAGGATCTTCGTGTGTGCAAACACAACAGACACACAGGCAAAAAAAGGCCTAAAAAAAAAAAAAAAAAAAAAAACCCGCCTCATTCACAGGCACACTGGTTTCTCCTTCTCCTGACCCTTATAAGAGCTATAGAGAGGGTATACAGAGACACTCTTCTCTCCACGTCTGCTGTGTATCTCGTTTTTTGTTTTTCATTTTGCAAGGTGCCTTTGGCTGTTTTCGGTTTTCGGTTTGGTTTTCGTTTTCGCCTTCGTTCTGTCTCTGTTACACTTTTTCGCTTTGCGCTTTTTTCACTTTTCATTTTGGGCAGTGACTTTTCGTTTGGGGGGCCGCACAAAGAAACAAACCGCTCTTTGTGTGTCGTTGAACAACCTGGAATAACCTTTTCATAATACCCCTTGTACGTTTGACTTTGGGCCTTGTGCGTTGGATACGAAGGTAGGGCTTTAAGGTGGGGAGGGTTTGTAGAGGGTGATATATAAGAGCCACAGACTTGGGAACACCACCAATCGATTCCCCTCGCTCGTGCGAATCGATTCCACTATTTTTTATTTTTGTGCGACCCCCCCCTCAACCCCCAACTCCCATCCCCTGTCAGCTTAACCTACATGCTTGTACATGGATATATACTTGCTACACTGCTAACTCTTTCTTGTCATGACCACCTCGACACCCATGTCGTCCACCAAACCTCGCAAATTCCACTCGCGAAAGGCGCACAAAAAGTCGCACCTCGGCTGCAAAACGTGCAAGCGACGCCGAATCAAGTGCGATGAGCGTCTTCCAAGCTGTTCTCAGTGTTCGCGTATCGACTCGCCATGTCCTTACCTAGATATGAGTCCCCAGGAACTCACCTTTTTTCGTGAAGCCAAGGTGAAAAGTGACGCCACCAGCTTCATCAACATGCGCAGCATGAACCCCACGACACAAGTGCCCATGCAAGGATACGGGTACCCTGCTGCTGGACCTCCTCCTCCGATGATGCATCAACAGATGATGCCCATGGGTTACCCTCCTCAGGTGCCTCCTCCTCAGATGCCTCTCATGGGGGTTCAGGGTTACTATCCGGTTCAGTATCAGCAGCCGATGTACCAGCATCCGGTTCAACAACATCCTCAGCATCCTGTTCCACATCCTCAACATGTTCCTCAGCAACATCCTGTTCCTCATCCAGTACAACACCCAGTTTCTCATGCACCCCACTCACCATCCTTCCCCCCGTCGTTCCAACCTCTCCCTCCCGTCAAACTCGAAAACGACAAGTCGCTACCTCCTCTGTCTAGTGCCTTACCTCCCATCTCAGCACTCACAGACACCTCCAACGACTCGTTCCAGCTGCCACCCATCATCCAGGCGCAGAATCCGAAACACCAGACGCTGCCGCAAAAATTTGGGACCACAAACACCGCCAGTATCGTCAAACAGGGGTTTGAAACCGACATGATGAGACACGCGTACGGAGCATGGATCTCGGACTCGATCAAAAACGCAGAGGACCATCCGGTGCTGTACCACTCGCTGCTGGCGTTTTCACATGGATACTTGTACCTGAAAAGCCACTCAAAGGTGCCTGCTGAAAAAGAGAGCATTGGAGGAATGACTCCGGAACAAGTGAGAGACTTGTCGTCACATCACCGGTCAAAGGCACTGGCACTGATACACACGTACACTGATAACATTGGCAACACGTCTGAACAGCTGCCTAACGCTTCAGATGCTCTTCTTGTGACGACTCTGATTCTCGCCTGGGATATCTTTCTTCAAGAAGACGATATCAAGCCGTACATTGAGCTGAGTAAAGGCTTGGCTGCTGTTCTCCAGAGTCTCTCTTTGAACACCAGTCAGTCTCCTACGACTTTTTGTATGGCTGAATCGCTCTTTCAAAGCATCAAAAGCATCCATATCCCCCCCTACGAGTCTGGATTCTGGAAAGAGTTTGTCGGCAAGTTCAAGGGCATCAAATCGCAGCTTTCAGACCCCACACTCCTTCTTCAGTTTGAAGAAGTCGACGGTTTTTTCAACCAAATCTCCAATTTGCTCGCTATTGAGCCCAGAGACTTTTCCACACCCACATCGTACCCTGCTCAACGACTGTACCAGTTTCTGAGACAGTGGTTGACGATTTTCCCGTCTCGAGCTTTGTCCGGTTTTCAGACCTGGAAAACCCACGATGAAAAGCTCTTTTACTCGTACTGCCATGCGGGTTCTAGAGCTTTGGACGCCTTGTTTCCCGAGGTGCGGTTTCTTTTTCAGATTGGTTTTATCGGTCCTGTTGATCTAGTTGGACTGGATAACTCTCTGGAAGAAACACTTGGTCCTCAAACAGGAACCAACCCCTTGACGTACCCTCTTCGAATAGTCGGTTTCTTCAAGATGCGAACGTCTCTGGCTTCAAGAATCCTGTTTGATGATGATCCTTTTGAGGGATCTGATTCGCTGGTTGAAAGAAAAAAGAGCCGCTTCGGAATGCTCAAGGAGATCTTTGTAAACTCCTTCGAGCACCCTACAGTGCCTCAGTTTGACCACTACAAGTCGAACGGAGGCGCTGAAGGCGAGTCTCCGGACTCGGTGGCTGCTTCCAGTGTGACTGGAGGCTCTTCGTCGCCCAGAACGTCGGTGACGAGTATTTCTGGCGACGAGGGAACGGCGTTGCAGACGTCGCACGCAGTTCCAGCGATTGCCGGAACGTCGTCGTGGAAACAGACGGCTTTCGCGCGGTACTTTGTCGACCGAATGGAGATTTTGGGTAACTAACCAGTATGTATTTAATAACCACCAAGCCACTGTTCGAGTGATTGGTGTAAGATGAAAGAGAAGAGGTTGTAGTGTGTACCAAGTATGAGATAATTGTAGAATTGAACGACTGTAGTATCGTATGTATTGAATGAATGACTTCTTGAAGAACACCTACTGTAAGACTATACAGAAGCCACCATCTTACACATTGACTATGAGAAGATGTACCAGGTAGTTCAGTGTATGAGATGATTGTAATGTATGAGATGATATGAGATGATTGTAATGTATGAGATGATTGTAATTGAGTGTATAAATTCAATGAGACTTCAACAGAGAACTAATTACACAGTAGCCACTATCATACACACTGACTATGAGAGGGTTATAATTGAGTATTGTATTCAAGGAATGACTTCTTGAAGAACACAATATTCAGTGTACTATCTTACACATTGAGTATGATATGATTGTAATTGAGTGAGTGTATTCAATGAATGACTTCTTTCTTGTTCAACACTTAGAACTACATAGACCAACACAATCCTCAGTACGATAGCTATTTTACACATGAGTATGAGATGATGTAGAATGAGTATAAGATGATGTACTTGTAATTGAGCATGAGATGATTGTAACGTATGAGATATATTTTTTTACATCTTTTTTATAATTGAGTATGATCGCTGCTCACCCTGCCACACCCATGTCAAGGGGTACAGGGGAGTAAAGCGTGTGCAAAGTATACTCAGGTAAAACATTGTAAGGGACCTTACAGAGTGCATTTGTTGAGTGTTTTGGGTGTCCGTATAGTCTTTAGGACTCCGTGGACTTGTTTCATTTTGCCATTTGTTACGAGTACGATACTTCTGCACAGCCTCTCGGTAACATGTAACATCGGACTCCTGGAGATAGAGTATAACGTAAATGGTACGGAAGCGATTATCAAGCATTATTGAACAATCGGGAAAAAAAATGGCTACAAGTGCAATACTCCTTCCGTAATATCTGCAATGGTAAGGTAACACATATAATATCACTTTGTTATCATCTCGTTATTATCGTCTTGAGAGTGCAGTGTGACACATGTGAGACATGAGCGGCAACTCTTAGCAGATACGATAGTCAGACGAGACACCCTGTGCAGAGTGGACTTGAATGACGTCATCATGTGACACTGCCGGTTTGGGACGGAATACGACGTGTCAATTTTGTGTGGTGTGCATCATACGAGGATCACAAATACTTACACACCTCGTATCGATCGGAAAAACTACTTTGGCAGCCAAAAAGTCGCATTTTCTGCCCCCCACTTGCACAGGCTTCATTCCACAGCGTTTCTTTTTTTTTATATTTACCCTCACACTCTGACGTTGACCTCTCTACACTCAAAAGGCTTTTGGTTTGTGCGGAAACGTTATATTGCCTTTGTCTGCGTTCCACCCTGTTGTCTGAAATCAACCTTGCTGCAACACACTCTTATAGCAACTATGCCCGCATGCAACGTGACCGTTGGTGGCAACGGCTTGGGGGACGACGGTGGAGGTGGCGGAAAAAAATAGCCAACAAAATAAAAAAAATACAGAAAATAGCCCTGGTCGCAATCAGTGGATTCCCAATTTTTCAGATTTTTCCGCATTTTATTGGAGTTTTTATGATGGTTTTTGTAATTTTTTTTTTTTTTTTTTTTTCCCCCCCAACATACACCATTGCAACACACTACTCCTAGACTGCTTCCAAAACGCCCCACCCAGCAGCCCCCTTTTAGTTTCATTTTTGCCGTATTTTGGTCGTATTGGCGATGCGGTGCTTCGCGTATTTTTGTCTAAAGTGCACTACAGCGGGAGGTCCAAGAGCGTAGGGTATATGTTAAATTATATGCAAACTAGGTTTCCGAAGGGACTTATAGTCTCTATAAGCGTTGAACATAACTGAACTGAACTGCAAAGTGTTTAACTTAGCTCTAGAGATACACAATATGTGTATGAGTGAAAAGTGCTTATTTTCGTTTGATTTTTCCCTCCTCTTTTCCTCCCTCAAAGAGGCGCAGTAAACTCAGCACAAGCTCTCAAACTCAAACCCGCTTCCGTCACCCAAACCTAGTTTCACGCCCTTATAGTTGCTTGCATATGCTGCCTTGAAACACGCAAACCCAATGTTTGCATGCGGGTGGATCCATGCGGTTCCTGCGTCTCGTGTCGTATTTCGTATTTTCCAGAATTTTGAAGAAAAAACAAAAAAAAAAAGAACCCCCAAATCACCCCCCTAACACCATCCAAATGCCACATCCCATCATTTAATCACACATTTCTTGCCCTCCTACTACAGTAGGACAAGTTCCACCTTGGAAAAATTATTTCGCCCCTGAATAACTCTGTATAAGCGAGCAACCAAACACGTCGTATTGGTCTATCGGAATGTTCCTAGAACGAACAAGATGATATATAAATGAACACGTGACCTGCTATTCTCCTAATCACGTGACTAAATTTCACCCCATCCGGAACAAATTTTCCCTCCACTCATCCGGTCCGAAGTAGACGGCCCGTCCTCTCGGTCCGAATTCGTACAGCCAATGAAAAACGTATATATATTTTTTTTTGCATTCTCAGCTGGGTGGGGAGGTTGTAGTGGATACGAGAGAGATACGTGGAGTGAAATACGACTTGAAAATACGATCTCTGACATAGGACAAGTGTACATCGAAGAACGCACATTATTATGTTTTGATACAAGGCCCAGAAATATAAACATATCAAACAATACAATAAAAACAGACTCTTCCCTGAAGATCCTAATAATGAAAATGTCCATCACTAATCTGAACAAAAAAAATAAAAAAAAAACTTCACATCGTGTGCATTCTTAAAATACAAATCAACGCCACGCGATGAATACAGCTCGTAAGACCTTGGGAACGCTTCCAATCGACGCACACGGCGTTTACGAACCCCCCGAATGTCTCGAAATTAGCACACGTCCCCTGTAGCGCCCACCACAGCGATATTACCAATATCTGCTAAAACCCCTCTGTGCCCCGCCACTCGCACCCGAAATAAACATGAAATCAGAAGCTGGATGGCTGCAGCCTGCCGGTTCCAGCAAGGCACCGCCCATTGTTCTGGCTGCCCTGCAGCACCAACAATATCGATATGGGCTGTCTCACACGTGCAGCGCCAGACCCAAACGTCCAAATGAGACATAATAACTTGCTACCCCCGGGAGATTGTAGCAGGATATTACCCACCATCAGTGGTCAAAAACCCCTTTTTCCTGACGCATCAGGTAGTGTTTCTACAAGAATACAAGTACAATAATACACTTGTAGAATAGAGCGAATAACCACGATTACAATATCACAATCTCAACTTTTCCGCTTCCAGACACTTGCAGCGTCTGGGCAACCTCTGGACAACCTCAGACATGTTCCAGACGATTATCAAAACAGCAGAGCGTTGAAAATACAGGCTTCCCTCGAAGCAGCCTTCAATCGGTCTTTTCTCAGCCTCCGACACCGAATAAAACGGCCGTATTCGCCAGAAACAAGTCTGACACCCTTCAAAACCATTGTGCACAACGCACCCTGTCCTATCTACACCGATGCTACTTTAGCACATCGGTGAAGTTTACCGAAACGGCAGAACGGCTGTATCTCGCCGAACACGCGCGCTGTGGAAACGTAGACTAGTGCGTTAGAACCGCCTTGGTTTCAGCTTCATTTTGGCGTCTCCGGAAATGTGCTACGGGGCTCCGTTCGAGTTCTAATCGCATTCGGAGATTACTAATCGGGCTAAAATCTCCGAATTATCGCCGAGTCCAAAACACACACAAAGACCGTCCTAAAACAGACACAGACGTGTTTGACAGCCACAATCTGGAATGCGACATGTAAGAATATTATCTGTGCGTTAGTGCGGTTTCACCTAACAAAGTGGGAGAGCTAGAGTACGACGTCAGAACATGTTTAAATGGATCCGAATTGGGACAAGTACGATATTGACCTACGATAATTTCCTATTGGAGTCTCTGCTTACTAATCAGATCCACAATAAGACACGTATCTTCATATTCCAAACCAGCATATCCATATCTACACCCCCTCGTATCATACAATGAACGCCCTGACATGGACCTAAACCATACCAGCACACTAGGCTCGTAAATCTGAGGCCTTGAGCGGGCTGGACAGCCTGAACAGGGGGTTTCAGTGCCGTCACTACTCCAAACTGGCAGCTTTAGCCGTTTGGCTGCCGTGGGGGTGTGCAGGAGATCAAGGCGAGCCGATTGACATATTGATCGTCGGTGTTTGTGTTGCGCAACCGTCAGCAATCTCGCTTCTCGTAAACTTGTCTCGTCGCATATAGTGACAACAAGTGGCTGCCAAAGTTTAACTATTTGGTTAGTGTTTCATTTCGCTAACATTAAACTGAAACTGTACAAAGGGTTGTCACGTGAGGCCCTAGATAGGAGGTTTTTGTACGCTAGGAATCGATTGTGAGACATAACTAGGGTGGTAATATAATTTTTTGTAATTTTTTCCAGCATTATTTCACAGGACACACCCTGACTAAAGATTAACATTGTCTCGCTAACTTTAACCTCTTTGCAAGGCTGAAGGTGGGGGTCTCTTTGAAGACAAGCAAACAAAGGTGGCTGCCTTTTTATTTGTGAGTTTGCTGGAGGTAATTTCCCTGGCAAAAAAAACAAGCAACAAAAGAACAACGGCCGATAATCAACTGTTGTATTGAGTGTGATTTTATTTGATTTTTTAAATTAATTTTTTCATTTATTTTTCGCATTTCGCATTTTCGGCTTCCGAAAGCCCTGACCCTTAGTCAGACTAAACGTCCAACGTCACAGTGTAGCCGCGTTACCGCGCTGATTAGCCGCGGTTGACGTGCCCGAGTGTGGGGATAATGACAAGGAGATATGGGGAAATGGGGGAAAATGGAAAAGTGATTTTGTTAAGAGTAGTTAAGAATGGGGGTGGTAGTTGAGGCAGTAGTTGAACTCTAACCATACATGCAGATCATAGTTATGGAATGCTATAAGTATGGGTTCGTACACTCGTGCTACGCACTCGTGTACTCGTGTATGGATGGACCCTTAGCCGTCAGTCATGATGACACACTCTAGTGTAACGTACGCTAGCTGGATGCGGAGATGCGGAGAGTGGGCTTGGTGCATGGATTAGGTGAGATAGACAGACTAGGAGCGTAGCGACTAGTCTGTAAAGAATCAGAAGAAGAATCAGAGCGAAGCGATGGTTCTTCAAACAAATCTGAACAGTATGACTTGTATTGTTATGGTGTTCTTCTATGAAGTTGTATAGCTCTTGAGATGTTCTTTAAGCTATTCTCTAATTACAAGACTGTAAGATAAAGACATTAAGACAAATACTGCTTGTTGCTAGTTGTACAAGTACCCCACCGGTTATTTCATCTGACCCAGCCACCCCAGAGTGAGCAAATTGCGATTGACGTTTGACAGGTTTTAGTTCCTGACTGTGGTGTACTGCCACTGTCATTTTCCTAAGGGGTAGACTAGGACTAGGAGCGTAGCGACTAGTCTGAAAAGATGAACAACAGAGATCAATTGAGCTATGTACTGGTGCAATTGAGTAGTATGATAAAAACCATTTAGTTGAGATTACTTAACCACCTAACTAACACCAAGTAATATCGTTTGCTCTACTCCGCCAGATCGAACGTGACAATTGCATTCATCTGTCAGTCGGCATCTGTCAGTCGCAACTGTCTTTTTGACAGCTGACACTTCTCCGAGAAAAAGATACATCCGGAGCTGACATGCCTTAGTGGGGTTGTTTGACGTGTGACGTTTGGCAGTTGACATCTGTGACATTTGTTTGACATCTGTTTGGTTCCTCATCGGGTGACGATTTAGTCATACAAAGGCCTTACTAAAAGGTACTCCAGAACACTCCAAACAGCCCCAAAAAAAGGCACTGCAAAAGACCCCTTGTATCGTAAGTTCCCTTGTACTAAATAGCCTTAAACCCCACGGGACTACAGTTCAACAATGCCTCACATATAAGACCACTTTGGATCTACTTTTACATGAGACAGGGTGATGACTGCTTTTTCCCATGTTTTTTTTTTTTCGACTGCACTGCCTGTATCACTACCCCTTTGTACAGTACATACACACTGTCTTAAGTCTACGTCGACGCTTTCGTATTTCGTATGTGGAGACTGCGCTTGTGTTGTCTTGTCTTGTCTCGTCATGTCGTATCTTGAGTTGTGCCTTACTTTGTTGTCGTATTTTTGTACATTCCTTTGTCCTGGTGGTCGTATCAGACAAGCAGAAAAAGCAACGTCAAACAACACCAACAAAAGCAGTCTCCAGTCTCAAAGTTGGTGTTTATTTATGGTCTGCTGACGTTACGATACAAACAAGTGTACCCCCCTACAACAATGTAACATGATCACACACCGTATTGTATTGTCTCTTTTTTTTTGCTATTCACTTCCCACATTTACACTCACCCCACCCCCTTGCACCACGTGAGACGCTCATTTCGCTTGCATACTCTGCCCCATGAAACGTTAGAGTTTGATTTAGCAGCAAAAAAAGATGGATACGAGATAATACGAAATGGTGAGATGGGGAGCTAGAGACGAGATGAGGGTATGAGAAGAATAATCCGAGTCACGTGATCAATTATTTGCTCTTTTCCACCCCGTTACCCGGCTTTAACCCCCTCAAAACAACTACAAATCTCCCAGTATCTCCACCCCCAAATTAAAGTTGTCGTATTGCCCCATCGCAACGTATAGGTGGCAAAAGCAAAAAACGCATGCGGCAAAAGTGATGATTAAACAGAAAAATAAGCGAGAGATGGGCGCTATTAATAGAGAGGTGGCTAAATATAGAGTGGTTGTTGGGGGAAGCGTGTGGGTTAAGTAATTGTCAACAATGCAGAAATAATAATATTTAAATGAAAAAATGAGGGGAAAATATCAGAAAAGTAGGGAAAAAATAAGGAAAAATAAGGAAAATATGGGAAAGTAATATTTCATCAGAAATAAGTTGATTGAAGTTGATTTTATTTATTTGGTATTTTATTGGGTATTAATGACGACTTTGAGATATTACTAAGCATAGAAGTAAACTAGAACATGCTACAAACATGCTAGCAAAAACAGGACTAGTCTCAATCGATAGCGAATCATCGGTTCAGTAAGAATAAATAAAAAATCTACCCTTTACAATACTAAAACCCCCCAATATGCTTCACTCAAATTTGACGTTCTCTAGAAATGTCACTCAAAATAAAAATACGACCTTAAAACCCTCATAATAACAACAATTGAGGTGTATTCCCCCAGATACGAACTCACTAAATATAAATTTCACCACATTCTCTTCCTTATTATTAATCAGACTATATTCAATACACAACAACACCACAAGTCTTCCAAAACATCTCCAATCGCCCTAAAAATTTGACACAACCTCCTTCACCCCTCTACCACCCTCCTACCAAAACACCAACTTTCCCACTCCTCTCAATCCTCCACAAAACAACTTTTCCTTTTCCGTGGGGGTCACTGCTTCAAAAGTGGGGTACACGTGACTCACCGTAATATACTTCTTCTCAAGCGGCACAGACAATGTAACATTGATGTTGTGCATATGTGAGTGTTGGGTGGAGATATCTTAGAACTAATATTTGAGAGCAATTTTTGATTATTTTTGAAAAATAAAAATACTGGAATAATCTCCGCGACGAGCTGAGTCACGTGACACTCTCAGTTTTCCTCTACGACCAATATTTCGTTCAATAAACTCCCTCAAAGTACAGGGCTGGAAACTTGGCACGGCCCAAAGTTTAAGGCACACGGCATTATCGGAGCGTGCCAAGAGAGTTTAAGGGAGTTTGAGATGAGCCGAAGTGGGAAATATTGTATGAGGGTCACGTGACTATTTGGTATCAGAATGTAGCCCCAAACAAGGCGATTCCAAATATCCACCTCCCATCCCTCCCAGACCAATACTCACTCCAATACAGCCATTATAGTCCCCACCTATAGTTCAACGGTGAGTGAATAAACCGGAAAACGGTTCCTAGCAATTAAACCCTCCATTAGACGCGCAACTAAACCCTGAGCGTCTCGAGGGAGTATTTGGTGTTACATTTGAGGAGGTTGAGGTGAAACTAGAGGCTGGAAAGAGTATGAAGAAGATGGTATTAGTATAGGATATAAATCACGTGATAGAGCACTAAGAACTTCATACTAGTGCTCAAAACACGTCTCTACAACTAAGGAACATCTCCACCACAATCCTATTGTCTAGGTTAACATTCAACTTTGATCTGGACCCTTACCAGCACGACATTGTATGGATATTATAGGTGGAGGAAGTACAGAGACAAACACAAATGTAGATACACGTCAAACGGCTCTGAAGAACGATACGACATTGCTTTTGACAAGATCACCAAGCTAATGTGTGTACTGTAATTAGAGTGTGAAGATCTAGAACAGGCTATGATTTGAGGTGGTTGTAACAGTCTGAGAGAAATGGGAGTTAGACTAATCGATTCAGCGCGACGAGAGGATTCAGGATCTGTTTTCAAATTTCCAGTAGCTTGCGTGTAGCGTTTTCAATTCTGAAAATAGTCTCAACACCACTATAACTATATTCTCCACTCCTAAAAGCAATAACACTCCCACAGCCTCACAAACTACACCATTCTCTTCCTCTCCTTCTTGCGATTCCAACCATACCTTTAAAAATCCCCCTACCCCAATATTACCCCCACACAACCCCAAAAACCCCAAACCATATTCTCCACCCAAATCACTATATAACCCCCTCTAAACCCCCTTTTTTTTCACCATCAAACATGAAGTTCTCGATTCTCACTCTCGCTGTCGTTTCAGCACTCACTTTCGCTGCTCCTACAGCCAACAAGTCTCTCAAGCTCAACTTCTCGCAGGTCCTTTCTTCCCCCAAAAAAATCAACCCCAATGCCATTTCCAACCCTGAAAAACCCGTGAACCCTGCCGTTACTCTCAACAACCAGATTGTCAAGTACGTTGTCGATATCTCTCTTGGAACTCCAGGACAGCCTTTTTCAGTTCAGATTGATACTGGATCATCTGACCTCTGGGTCAAAGCTGACGGTTCAGAGGGAGCTTTTGTTCATCAGAGCTCGTCTACCTTCCAGGAAGACCACCAGGGCGATTTTTACATTGCTTATGGAGATCAAACCTCTGCTACAGGAGATTGGGTCAAGGACACTATTACTCTTGGAGGAGTGTCTATTCCTCAGTACGAGTTTGCTATTGCTACTCAGACCGATACAGATGCTGTTTTCGGTATTGGATACGCCTCTAATGAAGCTTCCGACCTCGATCAGACTGCTTTTCAGTATGATAACCTCCCTGTTCGTCTAGCAAAGGGAGGATATACCAATACTGCAGCTTACTCGATTTACCTCGATTCTCTGACTTCTGCTTCAGGAACTCTTCTTTTTGGAGCTATTGACTCGTCTAAAATCTCTGGAGGACTAGCTCTTCTTCCTATTCTCAAAAATCAAGACTCGGATCCTTCTCCTAAACAGTTTCAGGTGACTTTGGACTCGATTGATCTTGAAAACGGAGGTTCTACAAACGCTCTGGATGTTCAGAGACTTGCTGTTCTTGACTCTGGAACTACTCTTTCTCTGCTTCCTACTACCTCATTCTGGACTCTGTTCAACTCTCTGGGACTCTATGATGTTGCTGGAGTTGGTCCAGTTGCTACAAAGAGCCAGGTTGACGGATGGACTAACTCGTACATCACTTACAACTTCCAGGGTAAGAAAATTCAGGTTCCTCTCACTCAGCTCTTCACTCCTCTCAAGAGTATTGGTCAACAGCAGTATATCACTGTTAACGGACAAGATGAAGAAGCCTGGGAGTTTTTGGTAGGCAATCTTGGATCAGATACTGGACTTGCTGTACTTGGAGACTCGTTTATTCGATCTGCTTATGTTGCTTATGATTTGCAAAACAACCAGATTGGTCTGGGTCAGGTCAAATATGGAGGTACTGAGACGATTGAAGAGATTGTTTCAAAGGGTATTCCTTCAGCTACTGCTCCTCCTTCTACCGCTACTTGGACTGGAGATAACGATATTTCCACTGATGCGCCTACTGCCACTACTCAGTATGACGCTCATCCTTCAGGAGGAGACCCTACCGCTAATGGCAATGACCCTTTTGCTACTTACCTCGGTGGTTATAGATGATCTGACTACCGGTACTTGTTTTTCTTTTAATAAATCTTTTTGTGTAATTTTTAGTTGGGCTGTAGTTGGGATGTTGGGAAGGTTGAGTAAATGGTTGGGATGATGTTAAGGTTAGACGGGAGAGTACTTGGCTTGTAACTAAGTGACAACTCTACGAATATCCATCTCCTGGCTTAGCAAATAATATAGTTAGATTCGTCTGATTTTTCTCATTCTTTTGATATAAAAAAATCTCACTTTTATTTTCTGATTTTTTGAAAATACTAGAAAAATCACCACCAACGCTACAGGCGTCTGACAGATGTGGGAAGTGCATGGTTGGAATCAGAATCATTCAGAGGGTCAGGTAATGCCATTATCGAAAAATATGTGAAAAATAGTTGTAGCTAGTTGAGGGTTTTGTTGATATGTGGGTGTAAACCGCTTAAACTTCAGTATCAGTTAAGGTTACTAGTTAGATTTTGTTAGAAAAACCAAACCACCACAACTCCCATAATACCCCAAATACAACCAAACAATCACCTCACTGGCAATCACACCACTTCTCTTACAATACATCACCTTCCCTAACCCTCACAAACTGCATAAAATACCGATACGCTATGCGATGCAGCAGTTAATGGCATGCTGCAGAGATATAGGAATGAGTATGGCTTTTTAAAGAGAGATATGAGTGTTTTTGTGTCTGTTAGGAGTATCTGATTGCTCTCAAAGTGCTCATATCTTACACAGAATGATATCCTTACTAAGAGATATTTCATACTACCAGGGTATCACAGATTATGAGCATTTATTTTTTGTGATTTAACGGTCATCTCACCTTATCTCCATTAACATTTAATCCCACCTTATTTCTTCCCGTAATTATGTATTCAGCATAGACTATAGAATAAGACACATAACAAGGTCGTATCTAAAATCACAAATAGTAATCCAATTACATTCAAACCAACTCCATTCGAAAGCCCGTCCTTCAATTACCCAGAGTCCCAGCTTACTAAGCATTATCTCTCTTACTCATCCCAAAAAATGACTTTCAGTTATCTTTTCCTCCCCTCCTACTCTATGCCACTGACTCGACAGGTATTCACATAAACGAAATGAACAAGGTACCCATATGCAGCTTGAGATACGGGGAGTTCAGCAAAAATATCAGTTTTTTCCAAACTCCGCTGGAAAAAAAACTGCCCCAAAAGAAACACATTTTCTTCAGGATCAGAACAACACCTATAACTCTTCTTAAAACCCCCCTACAACCATCTACACTTCACCAAACCCCTCTTATTCCCTCCCCCTTTCATCCCCAATCTATGCTACTGTACCTACTAGCTCCCATATTCCAGCAAATTCACATAATCCAGGCAGGCACAGCTGGCATATATATACCTCCTCTCTCCCTGTAAAACCTCTCAACCACAATGCTACCTCTTCTCGTTATTTCCGGCCTGTCCAGCTTCACTCTTTCCGGACTCATTCTGCTTCTCACGCGCATTTCCAGCCTGTCACACATGTTTATCGTGTGGCTCGTGCTTTCAGGAGCTGCTGGAGCGTGCTGGTTTTCGTGTTTCTGTGTTTTGCAGTACTCTCCTGCTCTCTACACCCCCTCCCTTGCTGTTCTCGTCTCTTCAGCTGTTTTCCATGGCATCAACACCTCTTATCTCGTCTCTATGACCTGGTATAGAGTGGTTGGCACTCGAAAAAGTCGCCAGAATCGCCAGAAAAAATTCCTGCAACACGAGAAAATTCTCAACGAGTACCGTGACCTGGCCCAAACCGAATGGGATAAATGCTATGCCGGTGAAAGCACTTGTTATGAAGATACAGACGGAGTAGATATCTCCTCCATGAGTGTTGATTGTGAATATGGATACTCTACTGGCGACTCTAGTTCTTCTGTGGACTCGATTTTATCAACCATGGGGTCGGTATCTATCACTACAGAGCTCACTCCTGAAGTTTCACCTACTTTGCCGTTCCCTAGCTTCTGTCGAGCTCCTGAGATTTCGATTTTTAAAAATCGGGAGAGTGTGACGTGGGATGAGATTAAGGAGGTGGATTTTTTGCATGATGCGGTCGAGAGGATGGTCTAGCAGGAGCACCGAAGGTGATCCTGCTTGTATCGTACTTTTTGCGTCTTCTGGAGTCTTTTCAAAAATTGAAAATCTTGAAACGTCGATTACAGCTCAACCAAGCATGCTAGCGACTAGGGGAGTTCAAAATTCGAATTCTACGGCCTCAATTAACCCCCACGTGACTTTCAAACCTTTTAAATTTTTGACCGACTTGACCAACCCAACCTCAACTCTTGTCATAACAGTGTTAACAGATAGCCACTGTACAGGTGTAGATAGAATGTGATATGATTGAATAAATTATAAGTGAGATTTGTCATATACGAGTAGGAAAAAAATAACGAAAAAACAAACAACACAAGATAGAATACGGAGAAGTGAAGTAGGAGGTCTGTAAGTTTGGATATATGATGTTTATGGGGTGGTATATCTCCTGTTAAAATATCTAAGCAATCGGATAGTTCTAAGGGTGACTTTGAAGCTGATGTTTGTACGTGCTATAAGTAACCTTTCAAGTAATAAGTTAAGTAGTTACTTGAAGAAATTAAAATTAACGCAGGAGGTCTAGAATTTTGAATATATCATTATTCTATCTGTTTATATCCCCAGTTTTAATATCTAAGCTCCTGGATAATCTTAATGGTGATTTGGTGGATGGTTATAATACTCAAGAAAATGACATGATGCTACATAACCTTATACTTACCAGTTACTTAGCATACAGAGATATTAGAGAAAACACTCTACAGGACGTAATATAAATGCTACAGGTTCAAAAATCAGAATATATTATCTATGAGCCGTTTTCTACCTCCTGACAAAACATTGAGTCATCAAAAAGCGAAACACGGTTATATTGTACATTATTGTGTCAAACTGGACATAAAATGATTGTGTGAAGGTGAATCAAGTGGCATTGGATTCGCATAGTGTCGGAGAACACTCTGGTAGCACCATTGAAGTCCATATGATTTTTCTGAATTATTTCAATTTTTTTGAAAACCAAAATAACTCCTAAAAAATCAGGAAAAATCTCCATCGCATTTTAAAAAATCCCATAATATCCCCCTCCCCTAAGCCATCTTAACACCGCTCTGGTCAGCCTTTTGGAGCATAAACACGGCTCCCAGAGTGATAAAAAGATGGAAAAATCCCAAAACCGACGCAAAGACAATCTGAAACACAGACACCATCACCACCTGGAAGTAGACGTATTTGAAGCTCACCACGCCCTTCTTGAGCTTCTGCCACGTTGTAAACAGCAGAAAAGCGTGTGCGATAATGGCCAAAATGGAAAGCGGCATTTTCACGTGCAGATACGAGATAACTGCGAGTAAAGTGGACACAAAGAGCAGAATGGCCGCGACAAACGGATACTCGTCTTCGGGTTTGTAATTGAACTGCTTTGGAGGCATTTTGGGTGTGTTGAAGGTGTGTGAAAGAGGGAGGTGATAAGATTGGATGAAAATAGAGCTAGTAGTTAAAGCCAGATAGAGTTTGTTGGGAGTTTAGATGGGAGAATAGTTGGGAGGAGGGAGAATAGTTGGGAAAAGTTTAGGTTTGTTGAGGGGGGGTGAAGTAAATGGGGGTGGGTGGCAAATTTGGAAATGGGGGTGTTGTTGGTGGTTAAACAACGGATATGTGGGTTTGAAGAGGTGAATAGTTGGTTTCAGGTGTCTGTTTGTTTGCTTAGGGCTTGATTGAGGTGTGGAGTAGAGAGGTTCTAAGCTTGCTACTCTAACTAATGTGAAGTAATGCACCATCCGAATATAAGATTAACGTCAAGTGGGAGGAAGGTGCAGTTGGGAGGTTTTGAAAAGAGGACGAGGGTGTTTGTTGATGTAGCCAAGTAAACATAGAGAAATATATATCGCTCTAAGAGAGTCAATATTGAAGATACTGGAATTTTGAAACTTGTGGTGTATTCAGATTGATTAGGAGAATGCAGTGGGATGCTTTAAAATCACGTGACTGCTTAAAATCGAACAGGAGAGTATACACAATCCATTCAGAGAACATAACACCACGACAATAAATTTTTCAACTTACAAAGCCCGTTATTTCACAGAAACACTCAAACTACCCCATTTAATCACGTGACCATCTTCCTTGCTCTCAATTTTCTCTCCTTTCATATCTCTATACTCCTAACTCTACACCACCATAAACCCCCAGTTATCAAGCCCCAAAGTCACTCTACAACACTCTAACCACTACCATTCTGTAGCTCTCGCTTCCCTCTTTCCAACAGTACACTTTGCACCCCCAAATTCCAAAATTCCCCCTATTAACTTGTCATTCTAAGCTCAACCTACTTTCAAAAACCCGTTTTCCGGACATGCTTTTTTTACTCTACAGGTGGGTCACGTCTCACCCCTCTTTGAAGAAAGCCGAACCGACAAAACGGTATATCCAGTTGTCCAAACAAAAAACAAACAAAAAACACAAACAAAAAAACACAAAGAAAAGCAACTACTGACACAAAGACATTGTACATCTCACTAGTACAAGACGTAATTATTAGTCACTATACGGTCTCTTGAGAGTCACTTGACTGAGCAGCTCGGTATGTGTTGAGCAACTCTACTTTAATTTGACTTGTAAAACGCACTGTCGATCTGTGGGGTAGTCAGTTGATGAGCACTATCAGATGAGAAGAAGTCACGTGAGGTGGTATGGAAGTCACGTGAGTGAGTGGTGAGGTCACGTGATTAAAAAAAGAAAAACGAAAAAAAAAACTACCGGTTTTAGTACCTGCTCTGTCCTGTCCAGGCTGTTATGAACCGTTCATCAAACGACTATATCTAATATCTATTAATTATATGACTTGCTATAGCCGTAACGGTATGTACGTTAGCTAACAATAAACAGTAACAGTAACAGTAACAAGTACCATAGATATCAGTATCAGTATGCTCCTTACCACTATACTATTCTACAGTACACAGTATCACAGTAACCAATATCGTACTTTTTGTATCTCCTGTACTCCTACAGTCTGTATCATTTTACCAGTACCGATATCTCCTTAACCCCTTACTCCCTTATCTGAGGGGTTGCCTCGGTTGCTTCTACTTTTCCGGAGATATCTTTGTTTTTCGCGTTTCCCTTTTTTTGGTCATTATTTTGTCCGCCTCCGGCCGTTCTCCACTTGCTTCCCCGCACCAACATCGCCAGGCTGGAGTTGTATCTTCGGCGGTAGGTTTGAAGGATTAGCCGGGTGCGCCAAGGTCGCGGCGGGGTAGATGGGGGTGAGGTTTGCGTGCATTTGGAGGGTTGAGTTTTGGGGTTAGGGGAATTTGAAGGGTATAGGGAGAATGGGAAAGAAGAGGGGATTAAAATGGTGTAAGAATTTTTGAAATCGGATGAGTATTGAGTCAAGGAGAAGGGAGTAAAGATGGAGGTAAGGTTTACCCGAAAACCTTGGTATGCAGGTGCATTTAAGCGAGATGCAGCGGATTAATTGTAGAATTACGGGGAAAATTGGGAAATTCAGGAAAAAATTCAGAGTACCAATTTAAGGCAGGTGTGAACACGGTGATATTTTTTTTAAATATTTTCATTCATCTATTCAGCTTACCGACGGATGTATCATTTATCAGTACACGCCTAAACTCTGTGCAGAGTGTAATTTTAGGCTTATCTGGTTAGAACAAGATATCTCATCTCAAAGACATCCTACAGCTTAGCCAGTACCACCATTCGATTCCTCTCGTTCTTGCGATCATTTTAGTACCCTATAATCCCCCCTACTACAACACAAAACCCACACCTCTAGTCCAGGCACAAACTGCTTATTCGGCTGGTACCCCACATTTTAGCGACGTTGGATACGCATTGCGCGGAAAAACAAGTAAACGTAGCAGGTCGGATTTCACTATATATAGGTCGTGTTTGGTATCAAAATGATCCTCACACACTCGCCAACACGATGACCACCATTATTCACAAATCCACTTTCCCCGACATTGAGCTTTTCCAGGGTTCCATCACGGACTTCATTCGAACAGGCGCGTATGCTGAAGATGACTACAAGCCCTGTATGATTGATGCTGAGACTGGCGAGCAGTTGACTCAGAAGGCGATTTTGGACTGTGCTGATCAGTTCAGATCCCTCCTCTACCAACATGGTGTTCAGAAGACTCCTAACAGAGATGAACGAATTGGAGATGTTGTTATTCCGTTTATTGATAACAACATTTACCTACCTGCTATTCACTATGCTTGTCTTGAACTGGGATGCTGTATGAACCCTGCTTCTACTCAGCAAACTCCTCTTGAGCTCTCTAAGCAGATCAGAGTGACTGATCCCAAGGTGATTATTTACCAGCGAAAGTACCGAAAAACGGTCATGCATGCTGTGGATCTTGTTTGTTACACCAATTTTCCGATCGTGATTGAATTTGAAACCCTGCTTTTTCTCAGAAACTCGGTTCCTCCTCCTCCTAAACAAGCCAAGTTTGCAATCACTTCTACCGAACAAGCTAGAAAGAGAATTGCCTACTTGGGCATGTCTTCAGGCACTTCTGGCAAGTCCAAAGCTGTGAGATTGAGTCACCACAACATTGTGGCTTGTTCTCAAGTCTCTCAAGTCACCTTTCCAGCTCTCTACAAACCCTCCAATGTTTGTGTAGCTGTTCTTCCTTCATGTCACGTGTTTGGATTGTACATTTTTTTCATGGTTCTGCCTCGATCCGGAGGAACTACAATCATGCACACCAAGTTTGACCTGAAACAACTCCTTGAAAGCCAGAAAAAATACAAAGCCAACTTTCTTCCTCTGGTTCCTCCTATTGCAGTTCAGCTGGCGAAAAATCCTTTGGTGAAAAATTACACAGACTCGCTCAAACACGTCAAACTCATCATGTCTGCTGCTGCTCCTCTTGGTGCTGAAGTGACTCAGTCTTTGATTAAAGCAGTTGGACCTCAAGTGAGAGTTGTTCAGGGGTATGGAATGACTGAAACTTCACCTTGTGTGACTCTGTTCGATCCTGCTGATCCCCATTTACACATTAAAGCCTGTGGAAAGCTCGTTCCAAACTGTCAAGTCCGAATTGTTGCTGATGGAGTAGATCAGCCTGCATACTCGGGTTCAGTTTCAGATGTCGCCAAAAACAAAACTGACAATCTTCCTGTTGGAGAAATCTGGGTTCGAGGCCCCCAAGTGATGGACGGATACCACAAAAATAAATCAGCTACGATGGAGGCCTTTGTTGACGCTACAGACTCGTCAGTGTGTTACAATACAAAGTGGCTTAAAACTGGAGATGTCGGTTTGGTTGACTCGGTTGGAAGATTCATGATTGTCGATCGAACCAAGGAGATGATCAAATCCATGTCAAAGCAAGTGGCTCCTGCTGAACTCGAAGATATGCTTCTGGCTCATTCCGATGTCGCTGACGCTGCTGTCATTGGAGTAGAGAATGAAGACAAAGGAACTGAGCAGATTAGAGCGTTTTTGGTGCTCAAGAAGGGTGGAGATGCTGTTCAGGTGAAAAAGTGGATGGATGGTAAGTTGCCAAAGTACAAACAGCTGCATGGAGGAGTGGTTGTTGTGGAGCAGATTCCAAAGAGTCAGGCTGGAAAGATTTTGAGACGGGTCTTGAGACTGAGACAGGATGATGTGGTCCTAGGGTTGGATCAGGCTAAGTTGTAGGCTTGAGCGGAGCGTTTTTTTATGTTTTTTGTATGTTTTTAGATGAATAAATGTTTGTTTTTGACCTAGCGGGATGAGTAGAGGAGTGAGATGTATGGGGACTTGAGCATTGGGAAGAGCGGAAAATTAGGAGGAGAATGGTGAACTCTGAGCACGTGACTAATGAAATACACATCAATAGGGGCTTGACAAAGGTGGTACCTTAATGTAAGTGGATACTGTGAATGATAGGGTATAGTGAGAGCAAAGAAAGCTGTATACTATGAATTAATGAGCAAAACTGAATCATATGGTCAACTGTTCATTATGGTATCTACCCAAATACATCCAGTAGGACAAGTAAGCTGTAAAGTAGAAACTAGAAGATAACTAAAGAAGTAAAAATCTGAGAGAAATGAGAGTAGCACTGGTAGAATCCTACAGCTCAGGAGAATATTATTACATAGTGTTTCTTGTTCCGAATATTAATTTGACTCCGAAATTCTGAGGAGACATATTAATAACCATACTCAACTCAGACAACCCCCTCAAACCCCAACAAAACCTATACCATTCGATAGCCCTGGATCTGGTGATTCTTCCCATCACTTTTATATTCCTCCTACTCCCCTGGAACACCTCCAAAAACGCAAAAACCTCCGAAAAAAATAAAAACGTCCAAAATTTCACCCACGTGACCTCACACCCTCAAGCAACACAAATACAAAAGAACTAACCCAAACAACCCCATTTGACCTCCTTACAGTCATTTTCTCTTTTCGGAGACACGGGCCATTTTCGGCCGTAAATAAGGTTCCGGAAAATTGCTGTGTAACTGTTATAATTCCGGGACTCTTGTTTTTGCCTCGTTTGTGGGTCAATTAATAAATAAATCAAATATACATATATATCTGCTTACTAAGCTACAAATCCTCACTTTTCACTTAACTAATTTCGTCTCCTTTTCAACTAACCTCACAAACCCCAACTAAGTTCAACTAAACATCCAACTCTCCCTCTTGAACCTGTTGCTGTTCTCTAATCCTGCCCTCTCTCACATCCAACAAGTAAAACACGACCGTCAGCACCATGGTAGCTGCATGAATCAAACCAGCCCAAATATCAACATAAGTTTCCCAAGCCAACAAAACCAGATACACCACAGCAGTAAAGATCCGAAAGATATGTCTATCCTTATGGGCAAACGGCAGTGTAGTAAACAGCACGATAAAACAAATGAGACAAATCTGACCCATACACAGTAGCGTAGCCGGTCCATCGCTCAAATCCATAGCCACAAAAAACCCAGGGATAATCGAACACATGAGAGCTATAACGGACAAAATTCCATACGCCGTGCTCTCATTATAACTCCCCTTGTCCCCCTTGGGCTTCATGGTCTCCTTGGCATCTCGCAATTGACCTCCAAGGTAGTCAATCTGCTGTTCCAAGGCGTTGATTCGCGTCCAAATGTGTCTCTGGCTTCGGAGATGGTCTCCCGGATGGTAATCTTGCTGCGTGTGCGTGATTTCGCCGAGTTCCACCGTTTCCAACGGCGGGTTTACGGGAACTTGCGAGTACGACATGTTGGAGTCATTGGTGAGAGAGGGAGGGAGAGAGGATGATGGTGAGACAAGGCACCTAGTGAATGTTAATTGAGGGATGAGAAATGGGGAAATTTGGGGGAATTTTTTTGTGAAATTCGGGAAATCAGGTCACGTGAGGGTATAGAGTCACGTGACATTATTGCATTTTTCTTGCTCGAAAATCCACCGAGTTATGGCGCACAGGCTCATCTCGCGCCTCTTGGCACTGTCGGGGAAGTGCATGGTGGAAAGTTTATTTGCTTTTTTGTGGGGGTCAAGGGGAGGGAGGAATGGGGGATATTTTGGTATTTTTGGAATCAGAAGAGCAAGGCGAGAAGAATGCACTTTTCAGATTTCCGATTGAGTGAATATTGGACCTACTAGAGGGGTCTATATTACCCCCACTTAAGCTCAAACTCTCTAAGAAGGTTCACGGTGAGAAATTATGGAGAGGGATAAAGGGATTATCAGGGTGCTAACGATATTGATAGTGAAGCAATAAATGCGTCGACTGGGTACCTGTGAGCTATATCAAAATTTTGGTGATTTTTTTTTTCTCTCTTTTTTTCCCTCCTTTCTTCGTAAGTTCAAACGGCACCAGGCAGTGCTATTGAATTCATGTACATCTCCGAGGGTTATTGAAGCGAGCGTTTTACGCGTACTGGTAGAAGGAGTTAGGTCTAGACTGTATTTAACTGTATACTGCGTTTGGGTGGATCTTGGATCTGTATACGCGAGAAGCTATACGCTAGCTATACGTTCTAGAAGGTATGAATTTATGTCAATGTGGTGTATGCTTTGAGGCTGTATGAGAAGATATACTATGAGAAGATATACTAAGAGAAGATACAATTTGAGAAGATGCGATATGAGAAGACATTATGAGAAGATGCAATATAATAAGATACAATTTGAGAAGACTCAGTAGAACAAGACATGGTAGTAAGACATCTTAGCTATTTGATACAAAATAAAATACAAGATACAAGATGGCAGTGAACTGATATTGTTTACTGGTATCCTTACATTGTATGTACGTATGATATGTGTCTCTGTTACAGTCATACAATGCTTCATGATAGCTATTTGATACGAGATATACAACTTGGCTGTACAACATAGCACTGAACTGATACTTGTATTGGTATCTGTATCACTGTATGCACTTACTGTAGGATATAGAAGTTATCAACGTATGTCAATGTGGTGTATGGTTCAAGGCTATGGTATGAGAAGATATACCATGAGAAGATACCATATTTTGAAGTTGCAATATAAGAAGATATACTATGAGAAGATACAACATGAGAAGATACAGTATATAACAAGACCTAATAGTAGCTAGTGTTACAAGTACAAGATACAACTTAGCTCGATATACTAGTTACAAGATAGTGTCAAGATATAAGCAGTGCTATTTTTATTCTACTCAAATGCTTGTACTGGTATCCTTATCACTGTATGTACTTACTCTGTCATACAATTCTTCATGCTAGCTAATTGATACTTGATACAAGATACTCCACAGTAGTACAAGATACAAGTATAAACAGTGCTTTGGTATTATTTTTTATTCTGATACGTGATGTGTATACTTACACCTCCTTCTCTGTTACAGTCATACAATGCTTCATACTAGCTATTAGATACTTGATACTTGATACTTGATACGTACAAGATACAAGATACTTGATACAAAAAACAACAACTTGGCTGTACAAGATAACAGTGAACTGATACTGTCCATTTGCACCAGGTTTTTTTTTTTTTTTTTTTTTTTTTTTTTTTTTTTTTTTTTTTTTTAATACTTGTAATACACCTTCTCTTTCTTCCATAATAGTAATACTTATGCTAGCTATATACATATATACAAATGCTTCCTTAGGCCAACTTGACCTCGGCAATAATCACCTTTGGAGCCATAGTAGGGTCCAAAAAGACAAACTCGGTCTCATACGGAGGAACCATTTCTTTCAACGGTCTCACCTTCAATCCTCGTTCAGCACACTCATCCAGAAACCTCTGGTACGTGGTTTCGTCTCGAATAGTAGCAGATACGATAATCTGAGGCTTGGAGTCCAACTTTGCAAACTGCGAAAGACACTCTGTGAGTTCTGGAGCAATGGAGGGATCATAAGTGACATCTGCAGCAATCACGTGAGTGTATTTTTCGCTCTCTTCAGGCGTATCTTGACCCCAAAACAGCCTTCTATCGAAACAAACCTCCTCCACTTTGTTGGCTTCAATAGAATGATGTAGCTGTTGAACTACAAAATCATCTCCATCAGTCAGAGTAGTTTTGATTCCGTTTTTGGCCAAAAAGAAACCAGACAAACCCGTGCCAGCACCCACTTCAGCCACATGAGCGTTCTTGAGCAGGTCAAAAGTTCCCAAAACATCAGAAGCAGCTTCCAGACCTCTTTCAGCCCGTAACTCATGAGCTAACCACTCACAAAGAGCCAAAGCAGCTTCCCAAGTACGTCTACCGGTACCTCCTTGACCTGAGAGAACATTACGCTGCTCCTCGATTTCAATCACGTGACCATCAATCTTGTACGCCACAGTATTTTCTTCTTCCGACACATTGAAGTCCGGAACCAGAGCTTCAGCGTAGATATCAGCCAGATCGTCATTGATCTCGTCCAGATTGCGTGTGTACAGCTTGAGAATGGACGCCAGGTACTTTCGAGGCAAAGTGGACAGCAGAAAGTTGTTTTCAGCAGTCAAATACTCCACCAGCTGGTCTTGAGAAACGAGAGCTAGCTGGGGTTTGATTATGTAAGCTGGGGTTTGCTGGGATAGTGCATGGTTTATGTTTGTCAGCATTTTGGTTCCAGTAGAAATCAAGTGGGTATGTTTTGGGGGTATGGGATGAGGTGAAAAATAAAAAATAAAAAATAAAAAATAAATAAAATAAAATATTTCTTTCAAAAATCTGCGCTTCTGAAGATGTGGGTTCGATTTTCGCGGGGGATTTGGGTAATTCGTTTTTGAGTTTGCTAGTTCAGCTGGGAATTTCACGGGGAAACTTTAAAAATCGGTCGGTTCAATTCTCGGCGGGGTTCGATGGATGGGGGGTAAAAAAAATACTACAGAGATGCATGTGCAAAGCATGATAGAGAGATTGTGAAACCGTTGTGCAACGTTTGTGCAATGTTCTACGAGGTTCTATGGGTTCTATGACGTTCCATTAGCTCTTCAATAATCACCTGATATCAATTACCACACAATGAATCTGTGAGGATCTCGCCACCGCTCTTCAAGCATCTCGTCAGACCATGAGCTGCTTCCCTACTGTAGCACCTAAAGTGCAATTGAATTCCCCAACGGGTTGGGATTGGGGATGGTGGGATAAGCCAAAGGTTAAACCGCAGTTAGGTTGCCTCTTTCACGCTAAGAGGGGTAAACGTTGGAAGGGGAAAATGGAAAAGCAGAGAAAAAAATCAGGAAAAATCGGAAAAATCGGGATAAATTCAGGAAAAAATAATAATAGAACATACGGTTCATGCTCTCTTTCTGTCTCGAGTTTGGAAAATCGCAACACTAACCCAAACGGTCTCTTTCAAATCGTCTCTCTGACCACTCAAAGACGTTGGAAACACATGTGGCAAATGAGAGGCCAGGCATAGTCCGTTAGTAGTTGGTCAAAGTGTTGATAATTGGTAAATGTTGATTGAGCAGTCCATTGGATGGGCTACGAGTGTACTTTGAGACCCGTTTCACTTCTCACTTCTCGTACTATTCACATGCGTTCCGGAACGTCCCGTCCATCAAACCATGTGAGACCAAAAGGGCAGGGTCTCTGAGACACGTTGATCGAATGTAATCAGTGATTGTACGAGAGGGCGATACGATAGTCCTAGGATAGTCCGTGTATCATAGAGCTATAGCAATCTAACATAGCTCAATGAAGTGCAATCTAACAAGAGCAATAAGTCATGTCCATGTTCAATATGAATGTCACATTCGACTTGTTTGTTTGACATCGTATTCAAATCCAAGAATCGGAACAATCGAACAATCGAAGACATTCAAGTCAATGAATACAGCTTCAGACCACCTGACCATAATCTTCAACATTGAAGTTAGCCTAATCCAGCCATCTAGACTATCACTCAGTCAATCAAGGAAACGCTCGTACAGCAACACGTGACTCGCCACCAGACCACTATTTTTTTGTTGCTTCCGGACACCCATCTCAGCACAGCCGCATTTCCCCTTTGTCCAGAATTGTGACTTTTGGGTTCTGTCTTATTCATATGAATATCGTGTGTAGCCAGCCCAACAACGACAGAATGGGTAATAGGGGAGGTATCGGGAAAAGAAAAATACCAGAAAACTCGCCACGCGTCGCTCTACACTATGCCACCGTCCAAATGTTGTTCCACCCCCTCCCCACCCAGCCCAACACACGTCTCCGAGCCCCCAAACCCAACTCTCAACAAGTCAAACCTTAAAAGCCCAACAAATGCATGTGAGATGGAAGGTATCAGGCACAAGCCAAAGAGACCACTGCCATATAAGGAGCCCTCTTTTCTCAGCGTAGACCGTATACACAAACTACTCATTTCAACATGGTGAAAAACGTGGACCAAGTAGACCTGTCGCAGGTCGACACCATCGCCTCTGGCCGAGATGTCAACTACAAGGTCAAGTACACCTCTGGCGTCAAAATGAGCCAGGGCGTTTACGACGACAAGGGCCGACATATTTCCGAGCAGCCCTTCACCTGGGCCAACTGGCACCAGCACATCAACTGGCTGAACTTTATTCTGGTCATTGCTCTGCCTCTGTCGTCCTTTGCTGCTGCTCCTTTTGTGGCCTTCAACTGGAAGACTGCTCTGTTTGCCGGTGTGTACTACATTTGCACCGGTCTGGGAATCACGGCCGGTTACCACCGAATGTGGGCCCATCGAGCCTACAAGGCCGCTCTGCCCGTTCGAATTCTGCTCGCTCTGTTTGGAGGAGGAGCTGTTGAGGGCTCCATCCGATGGTGGGCCTCTTCTCATCGAGTTCATCACCGATGGACCGACTCCAACAAGGACCCTTATGACGCCCGAAAGGGATTCTGGTTCTCTCATTTCGGCTGGATGCTTCTTGTGCCCAACCCCAAGAACAAGGGCCGAACTGACATTTCCGATCTCAACAACGACTGGGTCGTTCGACTCCAGCACAAGCACTACGTCTGGGTTCTGCTCATGATGGCCATTGTTCTGCCTACTCTTGTGTGTGGATTCGGATGGGGTGACTGGAAGGGAGGTTTCGTTTACGCCGGTGTTATGCGATACACTTTTGTTCAGCAGGTCACCTTCTGCGTCAACTCTCTGGCTCACTGGATTGGAGAGCAGCCCTTTGACGACCGACGAACTCCCCGAGACCATGCTCTCACTGCTCTCGTCACCTTTGGAGAGGGCTACCACAACTTCCACCACGAGTTCCCCTCGGACTACCGAAACGCCCTCATCTGGTACCAGTACGACCCCACCAAGTGGCTCATCTGGACCCTCAAGCAGGTCGGCCTTGCCTGGGACCTGCAGACCTTTTCGCAGAACGCCATTGAGCAGGGTCTCGTGCAGCAGCGACAGAAGAAGCTCGACAACTGGCGAAACGGCCTCAACTGGGGTATTCCCATTGAGCAGCTGCCTGTGATTGAGTTTGAGGAGTTCCGAGAGCAGTCCAAGACCCGAGACCTGGTTCTCATTTCCGGAATTGTTCACGACGTCTCTGCTTTTGTCGAGAACCATCCCGGTGGAAAGGCTCTTATTATGTCCGCTGTCGGCAAGGACGGTACCGCCGTCTTCAACGGAGGAGTCTACCGACACTCCAACGCCGCCCACAACCTGCTCGGAACCATGCGAGTTTCCGTCATCCGAGGAGGAATGGAGGTTGAGGTGTGGAAGACGGCCCAGAACGAGAAGAAGGACCAGAACATTGTCAGCGACGAGAGCGGCAACCGAATCAACCGAGCCGGTCTGCAGGCTACCCGGGTCGAGAACCCCGGTATGTCTGGCATGGCTGCTTAGTTTATATTTATTATATCGTATAGATAATGCATGAAAGAAAAAACCGGTAGCGATGGCCGCAGGTCAGAGCGGACCCAATAGATGTATCCTGTAGAAGGAAGCGATGGCCGAAGGTCAGAGCGGACCCAATTGATGTATCATGTAGCAACCGACAATTGTAGGAATCACAATGGCGATTGCAGTGATTGTCATACGAAGAGGTGAAGGGTCTGGACGTTGTATTGGTTGAAGCTACCATGTGAACACTGTAGAGAATAGCTCCATGGCTTGAGCAGACTGTCAAGTTGGCTTACTCCATTCTACAAGTGTAAACTGGCTCTGTAGCTTGATGGCTTCAGATGAGTAGGTCTGTTGTAAGTCTACAGCATATCAATGTGGAGTTAAGCCTGGATCTCACGTTGGCTATAAGCCTATGCTACTGAGGTATTGTCTCTACTGTACTTGAACACATCACCAACGGCAGCGTAGTGCACTGCATAACACAGGTCATATGCACGTTCGTCCTTGTGCATGACTGCACCGACCCAAACTAGGAGTTTTGGACATGTTGAGATATTGGTATGGGTGTGTTCATTGAGGCCGTCGGATCTCGAATATCGTGCTTGCTAAGCATTTCCGTAAATATTGCCGTTGCTGTGGTCGTTTTAAAGTTTATTGGGTCATAACTCCTGTAATAGTGATGCTACCGACTTGATATGTTGCTCGTTGGATTTGCACTATCCAGGCGGTTCGAATGATACCAATAATGTCGTTTCCTAATCAATATTATTGAACACTATTTTGAATTAAATCAAATTAATTCGGATTAACACAGTGTAACGTTTGTGGGGGCATAGGGCCTTAAATGGACTTTAAATGAACGTATAAGAGGTGATTTAACAGTGCTGAAGAGTGTGGAGGAGTTGGAGGATGTTTTGTGCTGGTTTATGAGAGTTGACGAGTTAGAAATCAACGAAACTTGATGGGACTTCATGGATATAGCAGGTATATGCGTAAATATGCCTCTCATATGTGTATTAGACCTGTCTAGACTTGTGACATGATGTACAGCTGTGTAGGATAACGTAGACGCTAGTTATAATTTATTTTAATTATTTCGTATTATTTGGATTTTTCAGAAAAATCAGAAAAATCAAATTAAATAAAAATAATTCGGAGCGGCAAAAATGAAAAAGATTAGATATTTATGGACTGGTTAGACTTACATACAACAGTTTTGTTGTTAATTCACTTCATATCTGATGAGTATGACGCCTTCCAAACCAGAAATCTCCGTTCTTAAACCTCATATATCTTAGTCTCCAGATATCCTATAAGTAAGACACTTACACAGGTCTGCTCCTCTTGTTCCCCTCTACAATCTCAATTGTTTTAATTTGTTCAGAAGGTCTCCTTCCGCTCGTTCAAGCCCATTTAAAATTAAGTGATCGCACGTCTCGGAGTTTGAGATATTTTCCCATTGAGCCCCTCTATCAATTGGAAGAGTATTCCCGCATCAAGAGTCAACAATGACTTAGATATTCAGGGCGTTTATGCTGCTTAAATTGATTTTGGAAGTGTACTAAGACAGCTAATTTCTGTCCCACAAGATCCCAGCTCAAAAGAAATCATAATTGGAACAGCTCATAGCTTCAAATCAAAGTGAAGTCTACGGAAAATAGTTGGTTTAGAGTGACCGATTAAGGTACAACTCCCTATGTCGTCATAGAGCAGGTATCATTGTGTTTGTCAACCAACAGCTTGCGTTAAAACTGAACTAATATTCAAACCATTCTCAAATAACCAGGAAGAGCACAAAAGGTGAAAGACTTTCAGGTCATGGTTATTGATACTGGAGGATTGAAATACTAGTTGTGTGTTTTTTGTAGGATGCATCTAGAGTGAGATATGTTAGTTTTAGCAGAACAGAAACACCATAGCTATCAACACTTTTGCGTATGTTAAAGAGGCCCAAATACAAATAAATTAGTACCATCCGAATCGCCTAAAGCTGGGGATTCCAATGGTCAACACTACAAGCCTGTAGTATGCATATCCAGCGAGATATACGGAAAACAAGTTCAAACGACGACAGCAACAGCAATATGAACGAAATCAGTGTGCCACCGCCATATTCGGCATCTCCCGACCTCAGCGAACACACCCATACCAATATCTCAACATGTCCAAAATTCCTAGTTTAGGACCCTCCAAACCTTAAAAAAATCGTGCAGAAACGCAAGTAAACACAAAATGATTGTCACCATTGTGTTCGTGGGGAAATGGGGATCACTTCTATACCAATTTCTTTTTGGTTCATTTTTTGCAAATATTTAACCCCTTCCAACATACCCAGGATTAACGGTAGAGGTTTGAGCTTTTAAGGTATTGTTTATTTAAGCTATGGGAGCATTGGGTATTTTTTTGGTTAAGATTGGGTGTATTTCAAGTAATATTGAAATAATTTTGTGGCTTAAAATACAACCAATCTTAACCACAAAAATTCAGAATGCTCCCATAGCTTAAATAATCATTACCTTAAATTTGCAAGACCCTACCATTAATCCTGGGTATTTCAGGAAGGGTCAAAGATGTGCAAAAAATGAACCAAAATAAAATTGGTATAGAAACGATCTCCGTTTCCCGATGAGTCCGATGGTACCATTTATTTTGTGTTTTCTTGCGTTTCTGCACGATTTTTTTAAGGTTTTGAGGTCCTTAACTAGGATTTTTGGACATGTTGAGATATAGGTATAGCCGTGTTCGTTGAGGTCGTGTGATGCCGAATATGGAGGTCGCTTAGTCGTGTCATCCATATTGCTGTTGCTGTCGTCGTTTTAACTTGTTTGGGTAATATCTCGCTGGATATGCACTCTACAAGATCCTAGAGTCGACCATTGGAATCACAAGCCTCAGACGGTACCGATGGTACTAATTTCGTCGCAATTGGACGTATTTGTCATATGTAAAAAGTGCCATATGCTACGCTATTTCTCATGCACTTAAGCACTCCTATCTCACTCAAAATGGATCCTACGAAAAATCCACAGCCATAATTTTACTCCTCTCGTCCCCTTCTACAATTCAATTTACTTCATTGCCCTCTCAAAGTCGTCTCTCTCTTCATTAACCCCCAATCTCATCCACTTTGACAGTTTGTCACACATGACCACTAGTAACAGGTACTGTGCTCTGATAAACTATTTCCAACACTCCAGTCTTATTCCTCTATATATATTTAATCTCAAAATACCCTCAGTATACTTCCATATACCCATCTTGCCTTCAGATAGGCTCATCAAAAACCACTCACTCTATGATATACCGTTAAACCTACTGTTTCTCTAGGTAAACCACGTGACAAGTCAATTTGCAAGGATATATTCAAGTTGATAAAGATTACAAAGGATGTCTCTTGTCCTGAGTTGTGTTATACTCTCCACTCTTGATAAGCATAAGGGTCAGGTTGAACATAACACGGCAATATCAGTATCAAAATGACCGTCTCGTTTAGTTCTTTCAAGTTCTGTAAATACAACGGCATTATTGGTTAAATACAAGTTAAATTGAGCTATCCAGAGTATTAGGAACTGTTCCCTGTATTGTTCTTAGCATAAGGCCCAACCATAGAACACTTTTACAGCCACCCAAGTACCACCACAGCCCCAATCACTTCAAAACAGTACTCCATGAACCATCATATATCCCCCACCACAATTTCTCTTCAGTTCCATACCATTCACGTAGCATTACCCACTTCCTCTCACCTCAACTCCGGTTAACTCCGAGCTACAACACCCAAATCACTTCCATCTACAAAAATACACGATCAATCCAACAACCAGCTCCAACGCACACTCCCCACCACCCAAAACCGCTTCAAATTTTTTTAGCCCAATTCTTCACATTTTCCTCTCCAACCAGCCACCTCTTTTAATACCAAGCCAAGGGTTACCCTTACTTCCGGGTAACCACGTGGATCGTCCGTGTTTACCACCAATCATACCTCTTGGCAAGCAGCCATTGAACGCAATCAAAATTCTTGTATTTATATATTTTCGCAATTCTCGTATTATTTCTATTGAATACGCAATTAGAGATACGAGGTTGGACTTGCAAGATCCAGACAAAAAAAAAGCTTCCCAAAGTTCACTCAGGTGCTTACATATACAGAGCACACAGCCTTCAAGAATGTGTCTCAGTAGAGCCCCATAACACCTAAAGTGAAAAACAAAAAACACCCATCCACTCAATCGCCCATTTAAAAACGATCCCCCTTACTAGCTTCTCCCTACCACCCCTCCAAACCCCCATACCACCAACCCACCTCCCACACCCTCCCACACGAATAAACTTTCTTGTCCCAACCTTGACCACTTCACCACCACCACCTCCCACCACTCCATCACCACACATCAAACCCACCATGACGTCCTACTACGACGCCGTGGGCTTCCTGGCCATCTGTGGCAAGGCGGAGTCGCCCGAGCCGGTCACCTTCAAGCCCACCCCACCTCAAGCCCCGCCCAAAAAGACGCCTCTCAACCAGTACGCGCCCTACCCGACCTTTCGACACACTCCTCCAGTGCATCAGCGCCCCAGTCAGCACCCGTACCTGACTCACCAGCCCGCCCACTACACGCCCCATGGGATTGCGGCATCCGGCCCGGCCGCGGGACCCGGAGGACCTGCTCCAGGTCCAGGGGGAGGCCCTCCTCCGGCCCCCCAAGCAGCCCAGAGCCCCGTGGCCGCGACACAGTCCATGTCGCCGCTGCCGCGGACGCTCCCTCGGGCTCCTCAGCAGCAAGCGGGGACTCCTGGCGGCGCCGGGTTCTCAGCTGAGGTGGCAGTCGCCGTATCGCCGGAGCAGCTGGCGATCGCGCCGCGGGGGACCCCTTCGCCGAACCTGCGGGCGCTGAGCATGACGCCACGCCGCGACTCGCTGCCGGGTAACACGAGCTCGGGTTCTGTGACACCCAGACTGTCGGCCCATAAGAGTGGACGGTCTTCCACGGCACTCCACCCGGACCCCACCCAGCAGTACAAGACGGAGGAGTGCAACATTTGCGGGCGGCCGTTCAAGGGCCCCAAGGCGTCGACCCACAAGCAGCAGCATATCCGGCGGCTGCATCCAGAGTCGTACATGCCCAAGAGAGGAGGGAAGAAGAAGGTGGATAGAGAGACGAGTGTGGAGAGCATGCCTCCGAGTGAAAGTCAGAGTCCACAGCAGGGGGGGTTTTATTCGGGCGATTTGGCGAATGTCGCGAATGCCGCGATGTTTCCGCAGTAACCGAGCGAAGCGAGGTTACGCACTAGTGCAGTGAGCGAAGCGAACTGCTCTAGTACCTGGTGTGAAGTGCAGTTAAGCCATTACTGTACTGTGAGTTAAGGTCGTGTGAAATTAAGGTCATGTGAAATTAAGGTCGGCTGAGTGAGCTCTGTAAAATACAGCTGTGCAGCTGTAGTGGAGGGAGAGGAAGAATAGGTGTTGTTGTTGCGCGCAATTGTCGCTACGCTCCAATTGCGCGCTCCAATTGCACTCCGATAGACTGTTTTGTTAGGGCGTCCGGACCGTGACTGGACGCAGGCAAATAGGACTAATTTATATGTATAGTAGTAGCCAAGTGTGTAGAAGAGTGTTGCCGTGTACGACTTGTCGTTCTACAAGTAATGTCAAGAAAGAGATCACTCCAGTAATGGGGGCAAGTGGTGTGGGGTGGATAAGATCAGAGAGTAGAGGTGTTCGGGTGTTCAGATCTTGTCCAAACAGAGATATGGCTCGGATTGAATAATTCGCTGAAAAGATCAACAACTGGATATGCTTGGGTTTGATTCATATTCCAGGTGGTTTGTCTTCGTTATAATTATGGTGTATGGATGTTGGGTGTTGCTTAGAGTGATACTGACGTCAGACTGTCTCAAACATAATCTCATCTCGATCTGGTTTATGAGCATTGTGAGGGTTCAGATCAGTGCTTACAATGAGATCTGAGCATGGCCAGTAAAGAAAAAAGTCAGATGGCTTTCTTTTATTTTGAAGTCACCCATATAGTGGATGGGAGTTGTACAGTAGGTTGGGAGATGCTTTAAGGTGACTGAGGGTGGGAAGTCATAAACGATACAGACTGAAGACACTGTCAAACTACTTAACCAAGTAGCCACAAGAAGTAATTATTAGTGTACTGTAGCTTGCTCAAATTTGCAAGAAACGGAATGTGTGTACTGGTATACTGCTGTATTTAGTTCTGCTGGTTCAGTTCATATTGCTATTCTCAACCCATGGCTTGGAACCACAGTTCAGACAGTACAACTAATGTCCATAGTTTTGAATATTTTGAGAATGAATTTTCCAGTACAATTTGTTGCTTGACTCTCTGTTTTCGGCTTCAAAATGTACAGTAGCTTCAACTGTCTCATCTAAGTATCTACAATAAGTTGTCTCACCAAGTGCCTCCAGTAAGCTGTTCCCCACATCAACAAAAACAGCAGTACCAATATCCTGACAGGTGTCCTCTTCATTATCACTCCACTTCTGAGTCAAGGAGCAGCTGACCTTTGATAATCAACTGACCTATAGGCAACCTCATAACTATAGGTCTATCAAGGGGAGCCAAAGTCATAATATCAGCTTGTATACATAAAGCGTGCTTGTCAACTGCACAGATTGGCAATCGTCGTTGGTATCCCTTTCGCAAGCGCTTCCTTGTCTTGGAGGAAAAAGAAATTGTGGCGATTTGAGACATGGAGTGTGAAGAGCTTCCTAATGAATCTTTATAGTTGTTCGTAAACCGGTCTTTATTATTTTCTTTGTGCCTATCGTACAAGAGCAGCTGTCATTGTCTAATGATTAATGGTTATAAATGCTGGAAATGTCGTCAATAAATGTCGTCAATAAATTCCAAACTTGCAATAAATCGCCTCATACGAGAATATCAATACTTGTAGCTTATACTCTGACACGTGATTTTATTACTACCTCCACTTGCTTTCACTGAGGGGTTCTTCGTCCTTGTACCTATGGTGAGACAATTACAGGGTGGAGTGAAATAATAAGTCGTCGATAAGTTGGAGGCTGGTATTTACGTGGAAATATATACAAACACGTGACCCATGTGAAAATTGTACTATGGTACATGCCTGGTAAAAGCAGGAACAGTCCGGAGATTAATACGATAGCCCAAGCTACCGACAGTTATTACAGGCTGCTTAATAACTGATAAATATACGAGAGAGCACCCAGTAGCGCTCATGTACCCCTATGTCAAACCACAAAGAACCAAAGACTATTGTTGGACTGTTCAAATAACGGCATGTCGTATAGCTATCCGTCCAGTCAGAAATGACAGCAGACAAGAGTTCCACGGATATGGAACAGATCTATACGCTTGTCAAAAACGTTTGTCTGAGTAATCACTCTTAAAAGATATGTTTTTTATACGCCTCACGCTAACCCGAAGGGTGCTATTTCTGCATTAGCTAACTGAACATGAATACAGAGCAAAGCAGAGAGAAAAGTGAGTGAAGAATATCACAATAAAACACCATCTTAACACCCTCTACTCCCGCATCACCGTACACTCGCTTCCATCAATGTACCCCACATTTATTACTGCCGTAGAGATGCCATGCAACGTCATTTTTGGGTGGTTGAATAGACGCTGATATCTCGCGATCCAGACGTCTCAGTGCAAATATCTCTTCATTTCCAGAATCAGCGCCCTCGGCTCGTTCTTCTCATACCAAAAACTCTCACCTTTTCCATTTTCACAATCTCAACGAACACTTCTGCATGACGATAACTCCGCGGACCATGCCAGACTTTTTCCCTGCCTCCAGCCTTTTTCGTTTTGCATTTTAGATTTGGAAAATTTATGAGCCGAATAGTCCCCTCTGTACCGCCGTGTATGATAGCTGCACCAATAAGAGATATACCAGTAGAAACCTCTCTGTCAGGAGAACAAGATGCTTCTCTCAGAATCTCTCCAGCACGTCTATATCGTCCACAAAACCCCAAACACTGTAGCTCGCTAAAACTGAAAAAGCAAACATGCGTGGAAAAGGTATAGTTGCCAAATACGGCTGATCATCGCTGAGCCGGTGTATAGAAGAGAGTGGTACGAGCAACCCGCTCACTATGAGCCCATAAGATGCGCATTTTTTGTCCACCTGTGAAATTCTCTTTTCAGCTGGCCCACATAAAAAAGCCGCTAGCTGGCGTCCCAAAACAGCTGCTGAGAAGCGGGTGTGCACGTGGCTAGAAATGCAAGCTAATCGCCGCGTTTATGCGCTTTTTTTTCATGCTTGCCAAACCTCTTTTTTTTATTATTTTTTTTTTATAATTTTTTGTGGCAACTGTCTCACGTTTTTTTCTCGTCTCCACTCGAAACGTTGCTTTTCCTAACGTCTCGATCGGCTCGGGTAAAAGTTTGGGTGTGCTGAGCTAAACGGCTTGAACCAGAAGATACACAGGTCGTAGAGAAACACCAGTACCACCAAAAGAAAGCCAGAGACGTGCAGATTCGAATGGTGCTACTTATACGTCTGCAGGAGGGATATATCGCGCACTGTGATCCAACTCGATTGACACTCCAGGGGCAACCCCCGCTTCCAAGTCGGTTGTTTTTCTCCGACGATAATAAAAGGCGAAAATGTGAAAAAAAAAAAATGCTGTACCCCTCGCGTCCCGGGTAACCGCAGCATGGCTGCCATTTCCATATCCTGACTAAATCTCCTGTGATTTGCCAGTCGTCTATCACAACATGTCTCAAAACGGGAGGACAATCTTATTGTCTGTTGAGCTAATGTTGTTGGGGAGATGGGATATAACTAACGATATAATCATGCTGTGGCTTAGGTAAGCATATAGATCTGTTCGTCTTGGTCTGGAGGACAAAATGCACTATTCAGATTTCCTCTAACTTCACTACAACCCCACCAACCCCAAAGCCATTATCATTACCGTGGCATTAACGTTTAACTCCATGCAGTGTGATTATTTCTGTGGAAAACCCGAAAACGAAAAAACAAGGCTGCAGCGAGAGTTTGTAGAGTTTAGTGTGTGGAGCATCTAAAACGACAAGACAAGAGTGAGTGTCCAGTTCTAAAAAAAAAAAACACCTTCAGCCAGAGAACGGTCAGTGTGGAATTAAATCAACAACTTGACTTGACCAGAGCACCACCTCTTACACCACCTCATACACACTGTAAACGACACAGTGTAAAAACAGCGATATCGGAGGAGCGACAGGACATTACAAAAGTACAACAGAAGAGGATAGACAAGACACGGAGGGTGACTAACGACAAGTGACTACTGTACACAGGCGTGTGAGCGACACAGACACAAACGAACGACACAAACACGACACAAACACATCTTCGTCTTTCTCATGGACAAACCCGGATTCTCGGCAATGCCTCGCCCTTCACCGGAGTACACCAGTGACGGCGAGAATCCCAAAAAACGGCCGCGGCGGTCGCGAAAGGGGCTCGAAAAGACGTTTGCGTGTGAAGAGCCGGGCTGTGACAAGCGTTTTACCCGAGCTGAACATCTCTCAAGACACCAGCTCAACCACCGACCAAAGGAGATTTTTCCGTGCCAGTTTCCAGGATGTACAAAGACGTTTGTGCGCGCGGATTTGAGAGCAAGGCATGCGCAACGACACGAAAAGGGGGATGGATATGGCGTGAAAACGGAGGACGATGTGGCACTGCAACCTCCACCTGCAGTTCCGGGAATTGGAGGTGCTCTGGGAGGAGGAGGACTAGGTGGGGGAGGATTGAGTGTAGGAGGACTGGGACCTGTGCCTGGACTAGGTCCTGCTCCTGTTCCTGTTCCTCCAGGACCAGGGTTGGGGCATATTCCCACTACGAATATGGCCTCAGTGAACAACCCTCCTATTCCTTCTCTGGGGTATCTACCACCACAGCCTCTCACACATACTCTCTCCCCTAACCCCAATGGACCCAGTATACCCCCCAATCCTCCTACTGCTCCTTCAGGAATGTTGAATAGTTATCTTCCTGTGAATAGTCCCGGAATCGATATGGACAACACTCTACCTCCCCTCAACAACAACACCCTTCTGGTGAACGCGTTGGATATGGATATGAGATCGAAATTGCATTCCACTAGAGCTTTACCAAAACCTTGGCAACCAGATGAAATTCCGTCTCCCAGACCCATGTTTTCGTTTGATCAAATGACAGATTACGACCTGAATGCGGAATCGTCTCAATTGTTATCGTGGCTCTTTGGCGACTCGTCTTCACTCTCCGAACAGTTTGATTCTCCTGCTTCTCAGGCCACTTTTTCACCTCCATCGCCTCAAACCGAAGATTTGAGCATCTCAGACCTCAAACAAAGTGAGCTTCTGGCTGTCCTACCCTCGATAGCAGACGACCCCAACATTGTCAACCTGCCAATGTACCTGCTCAAGTTTTGGGACCTGATGAATGCTCAGATGGATATGGTTCATAGAGGCACTTTTCGGGTGGAATCTTCGCCTCCTGGTTTACTCTGGGCCATGATTCTCATGGGAGCAGGTATGGACGGCAACCAGGCGTTTGCCAACAAAATTACTCATCCGTTGAGATGGATTTTGTTTGCTTCGCCAGATTGTCAACCGCCTGCGAAATTGTGGGTGTTTCAGGCTCTCATGATTCTGGAAATGTACGAAAAGATGTACACTGACCGAATTCTCCATGAAAGAGGTCACGTGCATCATGCCACTACCATCCAGCTCATGAGAAGATCTTCAGTCTTCATGGGCACTATTGACGATCATTTCGATTACTACGACGAAAACAGAGAAAACACTTCTGTTTACGAACAGCGAATCAAGGTGGAGTCGTTCAAACGAGTCGCTTATCTCGCTTTTTGTCTCGATGTGCTTCATTCAGTCACTTTTGGACATACTCCTGCTGTTTCAGCCCATGAAATCCGTCTCCAGCTGCCGGACGAGATTCTCTGGTACAGTGTGGAGCCTCAGGAGCCGAAAAACGGCGAAAAAGCGTTCCAGGAACAACAGGGAACTCCTGGAAGGAAACCCAGAGGAGCAGGAGCAGGAAAACCACCTCCTACGTTTTTGTCTGCTCTCAAAAGAGTGCTTAATAAGCAACATGTGGATGTCAAGCCGTTTGGACGTCATGTTCTGCTCTTTGGACTCATGTCTGTAGCTATTCAGATGCAGCAGAGAGACCTACAAGCTTCCAGTATTGGTTGGAAGAGCCGGAAACCCTGGAAAGAGATTTTGGCTCGTTCATACGACTACTGGGCTCATGAGTTTGGGATTCCGTACACTGTGGGTCCTCTTCCTCATTTGCACCCCAAAGCAGATATTCCCAATATGGGTTCTAGTATGGGTGAGTATCCTCAGGAGTACTTGAACACTTTCTCTTCTACATTGTCTGAACAGCAGCAGAATCTGATTGATGCATTGTCCTTGTCTGCTTTGCATATCTACCATCTTGGATCTATCGTCTTGCATTTATCTCCTCATGATTTTCAGATTTTTGCAGGAGTGCCCAGAATGTTGACTGTCAAGATGCGTCAGGCTCAGTATGATGCTACAAATGCAAGAATGCACGAATGGGCTCGTACTGAACCCGGCAGTATTGCTGTTTGGCACGCTATTCAGATCCTCAGAGATGTGTATCTCAATGGTCCTAATGAGTGGACTTACAGAGGAGAACTTGATCCTGTGATTCAGAGACCTCATTCGGTGACTATGGCAGCTCTGGCTCTTTGGGCGTTTGTTTTTGTCAACTCGGGATGTGAAGATCATGCCATGGCTTTGTATAAAGACCCCAATGTGAGACTCACAGCTGAGAAGGGAAAAATTACAGAATGGGGGTCGACAATGTTGACTACCAGTGAAGAGAGGCCTATTAACTCATATGTGCCTAAAGAAGATGGTTATGAGTACTTGAAACGGCTTTCTGGCTTGTCTCCTGTCGAAATCAGAACTGCTCCTAATCTTCAGAACATCATTGGCTTGCTACAAGTCATCTGGAAGTCGATTGAGAAAGTACGATGGGAGATTCTGGCAGAGCTCAGTAGACTGCTGCAGCACTGCATGGAGCGAAGTAGAGGCAAGCAGCAGCAAAAGTGCGACTTTATGGTCGTCTGGAGGAGTAGATAGTAATGTATTATAGGCGATGCGAGAGTGTAGTAGGCAGTAAGAAAAGAAAAAAAAAAAAAAAAAAAAAAAAAACACAACAAACGACAACGACGACAAAACATTATGACTTGTACGTAGGACACCTTCCATAAGGAACACTCTTATACTTGTTGCTGCAGCTCAAGACTGAATAGGTTCTGTTTTTGAATGTGCTTTTTATGATCATGTCAGTGACAAAATTACAAGTATGACAGATTTACATCCATTATAGCTATAACCAATTCACATCTGGTTATAGTCATGGTACAATATTGGTATGGGCTGTGTTCTTGTTTTTAAGTGGCCTTCAGCTTGACCTTGACCTTAAACATCAACTGACTGTTATAAGTAATTAGAGATACTAAGACTCGACTTGAAGAGCTCTCTGGATAAACGATCGAGAGTGATATACTAATGATAACTTATTGTAACTGTTGATAAAAAATAAGAATAAAAAAGAATTGTATGTACTGTATGTATAATTAACTGTTGAAGAGTGCTCAGTTGAGTGTCTGATCTCACATAATATACTTATACACTCCTGTAAGACCACCCAAGACTTCAACATTAGTTACACCTACAATACATATCTCTACACATGGGTACTGTAATAATACTGAATGTATTTCTATTACTTATCATTAATGGTATCTTCTACAACTTCCTACACAGATCTAATCAATAGACATGAATCATAATGAATGTATTTGTTACTGATCAGTACATACTGTCGTGGTATCTTCTTTCTAAGAGGTATCTTCTTTCTAGAGGTATCATCGTACTTTATCTCATTCCACGTCAAAATCAATCTCTGACGAATTACCCGCTGCGTAATCGAACAAATCTTGCAGAGGTTCCAGTTTCGAATCAACTGCAGCTCTCTGGCTGGAGATATGTCTCTTGAGCGAAATGGAAATCATTTTTTTGGCGCGTTGCAGCTGCTCGTTCTGCTTACGTAAGTCGGCGTTTTGCGCACGTGCGCACGTGAGCTCACGTGACAGCTCGTCCACCTCCTGCTCGCGCATCTTGAGCTCGTTGAACATGGTGAGGACACCTGCTCGAAAGCCGAGGTCTTCAGCTGCGTCGCAAATGAGCGCCGACACGGGTCTGAGGCGCGGATTGGCCTCGCAGGCCTCCTTGAGGGTCAGAAACGGGTCGTGTTTGTGGGCGGGGGTGTTTGTGATCATTAGTTAGCAAGTTGTGGGGAATGTGAAAAAGGTAAGTGCGTTGTTGTGATATATATAGAGTTAGTGGGTGGGAGATTAAGGTTAGTTGGTTGGTGGGGTGATGAGCTGTATTGGTATCGTCTTTTACTGGTGGTGTATTGGGGTTACGGGGATGAGAATTATACTGTTGGAATTGCAGGGACTTGGGGATTCTAGTGGTGGTGTTAGTTTTGTTGTGGCTTGTAAGTTGCCTGAACAGAACTGGCACCTGTCATGCTAAGGACAAACTTATAGTGTGTCAGATGAAGGATGACTGAAGGAGAGGCTACAATAAGACCTGACAGCACTAGCTAAACGGTATCATTATACAAGCCTGAGAAGATATCAATCATCAATCCAACATATCATGTTCTGTATATAAATGCTCTTTATGACTGAAGTATCATCCATCATTCAACTGTCCATTGACCTACAGTAGCTCTCTCTAGGTCATAGCTAACAGCTAGACTGTGTACTCTCTTCTGGACATGAATATATAATTAGCTACAGCATCACCAACCCATAGTTTTCAACACACCAGTTGTCCATTGACCTACGCTGTGAGTTACAGTGGTTCTTATTTACAGCTAGCAGATATAGACTGTGTACTCTCTTCTTAGAGTCTTACCATATAGCTATAACTTATCCAACTAAGGTCATGCTCTTCTGAATATGAATACGAATATGAAAACATACTTGTAGCTACACCATGACCAGCCCATGGATTCTACATGAACTGTCAGTGTATGATATACGAATGGCTACGTATAGAGGACTGTGCTCAATGCAGATTGTCTTCTTTCTGTACATAGAACTATGACTATGAGAACGAGCAGCAAGTCCCAACTGACCAGTCACTCTCAAGTCGTTGTCCAGTCTTGAGCTTGATGGCTGTTGGGAGGACTGCAACAGATATCCATACTGCTGCAGTCCTCTAGCTGAAGAACATAGCTAGCTGATTTATATACCCCTAAACCTCCTAGAATACTGTCCACTACGAGCTCAGTAACTGGCTCTGCTCTGTAGCTATCTCTCACACCACTGACTACCTAATATAACCACTCTCTCTATACAGAGCATAGACAATTGTTGCATTCAATACAGCAACTACTCGAGATGCCTACATATTCATTAGCTACACTCTTGAGTACATTTTATCATCAATTAATTTATCCATCTAGTCTTCCAGCCTCTGTTTTCACCAGAATCATATTCAGAAATCAGCCTGGCTCCTTCAGTAAAGGAACATCCTGTCAACGTGTCAGCTAGAGCGCATTTCGCACAATTCGCACATTTGGCGAGCAGAACTAGCCCTGATTTCATCGCTTCGCTCTTCAATCAGGCTAGTCCTGCTCGGCAATCGCCACCAACCTCTCATCAATCTCCTCCACACTCAACTTCCTAAACCCCCCCTTTGTCGCCACTCCAATCTCGATATCATTCTTCTTAAAGTCCACCGACAAAGCAGTCGACAGCGCAGTAATGGCCATCTCCGTCACCTCGTTGAGATCGCCCGCCGCGTACTCCTTCTTCTTGAGCTTCTTTTCCAGAAAGTTGGTGGCCTCCTGCTGTTTAGGACCCGTGGCAGTAGCCTTGTAACCCACATAATAACCGGCAGGATCACACTTGTACAGCTCAGGACCTCGCTCGTCGTCAATGGCAATGAGCGTCATAATCACGCCAAGTGGCCGCATGTATGCTCTCTGAGTGTACACCTGGTTGATGTTGGCCATGCGTTTAGCCAGCATGTCACAGGGCATGTCGTATCCATACTTGTACCGGAACTCCGCGGCTTCTCCTCGGGCTCGCTGGACGGCAGCTCGGGCGTCCGGGATCTGTCCGGTAAGTACAGCTCCGATACTGGGCGAGATTCGGAAAATGTACGACACGGTGGAAGGGTCCAGCAACTTGTCGGAAATCTTCTTTTGTGACACGACAACGGCACAGTCCTTGCCTCGGATGCCCAGCGACGTGATGTTGGCCGAGTTGCACGCCTTGAAGGCGTATTCGACTTGATAGAGACGTCCTTCGGGTGAAAAGATGGTAATGTGGCGATCGAATCCAGCAGAGCCTGTGTTAGCACGGTAGAGAGTGGCCGAAGGTCACGAACGGACCCAATCAGTGTCTGTGTCCCTGTGGCATTGCCATTGCATCATCCTTTTGTCGATTCATACTCACCTGACATGTTTGTGGTGTGTGGTTGAGGGTGGCAAGAGCTGGGAGTGTCGTGGTGATGTGGTGGGGGGGTTAGGGTAGGGGAAGTGGAGGTTGTTGGGAGTAGTTGGGAGGTTAGTGAGGATGGGGAGGAGGGGGTTTGAGGAGGTTGTAGGGGGGTAGGGGAGGTGGGATTTTGGTAGGTGGTTGGGGTGGGCGGTGGGAAGGTGGTGGTGACTTGATTGAAGAGAATTGGGTGACTAGGGGGGTGTTGAAGTGTGGTGTTCTGAGGTGAAGGTTGGGAGGTGAGAGGTTAAGAGTAAGGTGTGGGAGGGAGTATCATAAGGGGACTCTAGAGATCAGGGTATGGAAGAGAAGAGGGGCTTGCAGTACCTGTATTTGATGCTACTGGTCTCTACAATAACATGTATATCGTTGGTTGAGCGAGTATAGTGCTTGAATCGTGTTTGAGTGTTTTGGAGACTGGTAGTGGCCATGGAGTATGGTGTTCATAGTGACTTTAAGATGGTTTAAATCATAGTACACTATAAACAGTAGCTATACCTTTCAGCTACAGTACAACCACTAAGGTCAAGGTCACCATAGTGTTTCGTCAGAGTAAGGTTACTAAGAAAAGGACTTAGGAGAGTCAATCAGAATCGTGTTAGGAGTGATCTAGAGGGCTATAATTTTGGCTAGCGACTGATACAGCCGTGTTATATCTATATCCCGACTTACTAAGCCGTAGCATCAATATTACGTATTCTATAGAGTATGTTCTGTTCTCCCCTTCACATTCTTAACACTATGTTTACGTGAGCTTCTAGTACAGCACCTCAACTTCAGTGGCGAAGTAAAACTTGTTGGAATCGCATTCTACCGGTCTACATCTCCCTTACATCACGTGATTTATTTTTTCATATTTTTTCATCATTTTTTTTTCCATTTTTCATTTTTCATGTTTGTCACATTAACATTCAGCATATGCACAATTAATTCACCTCCATCACCCACCGATGCAGGTCTGAACCCTTCAACCAGCCCACTACAACACCCTACAACGAAATAAAACACGACATACGTTACACAAACACGCAAACACGCGATTTACACAAACACGATTTCCTGTTATTTCGGCAAACCGCTAGTCTCTCAAATTTCGTTATGGCCGAACCAACAATCGTCTTCGACTCGAAAACAGTCGAAAACACGCCTCTCTACGAATCCTTCCTGACGACACAAAAACGCCGAGTCTCGTACCACTTCAACGAGGAGGCTGCACGGTACCATTATGGAGTTCGTCATCCGATGAAACCGTTCCGACTCATGCTTACAGACCATCTAGTACTGGGCTACAAACTGCACAACAAACTCGACTTGTACAGAGCTAGAAGAGCCACAGAGACGGAAGTACAAGAATTCCATGCCGAGGAGTATATTGATTTTTTGCAACGTGTTACTCCGGACAATATCAAGAAATTTCAACGAGTTTTGCCAAAATTCAATATTGGAGATGATTGTCCGATTTTCGACGGAATGTACGATTATTCGATTATTTATGCAGGCAGCAGTCTAGATGCGAGTCGGAAATTACTAGCTGGCCAATCAGATATCGCTATTAACTGGTCTGGAGGGTTACATCATGCTAAAAAGTTTGAAGCAAGTGGTTTTTGTTATGTTAATGATATCGTTTTGGCGATTCTCAACATGCTGAGAATCTACCCTCGTGTTCTTTACATTGATATCGATATTCATCATGGAGATGGTGTTCAGGAGGCGTTTTATTCTACTGATCGAGTCATGACTTTGTCGTTCCATAAATACAACGGTGAATTTTTCCCTGGAACGGGAAATTTTGACGAAATTGGAACTTCTCTGGGCAAGAATTATTCACTCAATGTTCCACTGAGAGACGGTATTGATGATGAATCGTATGTTCGTCTTTTCAAAAGTGTTCTAGAACCAGTACTCAATAGTTACAGACCTTCAGCTATTGTTCTTCAATGTGGAGCTGATTCGCTCGGAGGAGATCGTCTGGGATGCTTCAATCTCAATATCAAGGCTCATGGAGAATGTGTGGCTTATACAAAGTCGTTTGGCTTACCACTGATTGTACTAGGAGGAGGAGGATATACTCCACGAAACGTGTCTCGATTGTGGTGTTATGAGACATCAGTGTGTCTGGATGTTGATCTGGAGTCGAGGTTGCCTAGTTCAATGCCGTTTCTCAAATACTTTGCACCTGATTATTCGTTGCATCCAAATCTGGCTGGAAAAATCGATAACAAAAATTCGCGGAAATTTCTCGATTCGGTGCATGTACAGGTGATGGAGCAACTGAGAACGCTCCAGGGAGCTCCTAGTGTTCAAATGGCTGAAATTCCACCGGATCTAGCAGGTCTCACTGAAGAGGGAGAGAAACAGAGAAGAGATGAACTGGAGGAGAAGATGAAGGATCTGAGGTGAAAGAAGAGGTGGTGTACTTGTATTTAGACGTATTTATTAATAGAGGTTTTCCTTGAATGAAAAAGAACAAACAAAACAAAACGGATTGTACTGAGCTAATAGTGGTCACTGTAGTTGTGCTGCTGTGTTTGAAGATGTATGCACTGATAAGAGAGAGTACATGCAGTCATACTTGTACATTGAGTATGATAAATACAATTGTAGTGATATCTATATACTAGCATTATCTTGTGTACTTGTATTGTGTTTACTATAGAGACTCAATATGCTCTGGGGTGTCTACTTGTAGTATGTCTATGGTGTAAGTTGTGTTCTGTCTTCTTTTAACAGTGTCTTAAACATGGCAGTCTAAAGCTGTACAACTCCAGCACTCATAAATTACCCTTACAATGCGAATCCGATCTTTTGATTATCTTGCATACCCGTAGGCCGTCCCGGTACTTTATGCTGGGACCAAACCAGGTACTTTATGCAACTTTGCGGCGCTGTATCTCGATTAATACAACTCTTGTAAAGGTCAAAGTAAGTCCATTTTGAAGCCCTGGTTTAGGAGATTACAGTACTGCTTTCGGATTTGAAATTGCACAAGTTCTAGCCATTTTAGAATTTCAGCCTAGAACGACCTCAGTTTCATGCTGACAATACAGTCTGAGGGCTTCAAACTAGCAAATGTTATCTGAAAATGAAAAACACCATATCTACAAACTGATATACAAGCTGACTATTTTATACTTCATTCATATAACTTCTGTCTAGTCTGTGAATGGCAACATGACACAGCACTGAGATAATGACAAAGCTCATAATAATCAAATGTGTATCCACAACTCTGTGCATACAGTGTGTGTAGTATCTTTATCTGTAGTGTCTGTAATGGCTATAAGTAGTGACTGTCTGAATACTGTAGCCTCTCATATCAACCTCTACTCTAATAAAATACTATAGAGGTGGCTGTATCATAAGAGTCCCTCCAGCCTATATATCTCAATTAAACAGTTCTAGAAGACATCCAGCATGTATCATCTTCAACACTGTGACTTCTATCAATGTTGAATGTGTTCTTGTGAACTAATTATGACACTTGTCCTCTTGAGCATCCATGACTGTATACTGTATTTACAAATAAGAAGGACGGCTTACCATTCCTTAATTCTATACAGCACACGCAATACGGCTGTTACTAGTGTGCACTTTTACGTACTGTAGTGTTGTTTTTATTGGTGTCCAGCATCTGTTTGTATCTTCTAAAGTCATCATTATCAATCACATCTCCTATAAATGTCCACCTGTCGTTGCTCTTCCCTTTCCTCATGGCGTGATTTCCACCACCTTATTTTCGCCTGTAAAAAACAGCTTATTCCAATTTCACTCGCCAGCGTTACATTTGAGCCAACGGCATTTGACCGGGTAAGCCAGACGGAGACGTCCAAAGACCGTTTCCGACGAAATTGGCGCTGCAGGTTTCAGATTTTTTTGATAAGATCGACAAAAAAGACACAGACAAAATTTTCACCGAACGTAAACTGAGTGGCCGAATAATGATGCTACAAGAAAACTAATTATACAATTGGAAAGATCTGATCAAGGGGATTCCAATGGTGGTGTTAATTTTCCGATCAGACCAATATTACACCCTCCACGTTCAATCTAAGATTTACCTCCCTGATAAAGTTGATCAGATAAAGCCTTGGACGTCTTTCTGATGCGTTGTCTTTCCAGAAACGACCGAGGTGCATTAATTGGTTTTAGCCGTGTGCGAGAGAGAACCAATCAAACAAATATACCAAACAACAATTGTGTATACAAGTACAAGATCATCTAAACGACATATACGAGCTTCAAGGTCTGCATAGATACTGTTCCAAAGCAGCTTACAGCCGCTTCACTGTACAGCTTGACGCATGTTTTGCATGTCTTGCATGTTTTTTTTGCATATTTTTTTTTGCATATTTTTTTTTATGTTTTGTTGAAGATCCGTCGGGCGTCTCTGTCGGACTTGGCGGAAGTGTCGGCAGGAAAGGTGACAGCAGTTTTAACAGTGAAATATTGTTTTTTTAGCCGCCTATAGCCGTGATATCTAGTTAACCGCCGATACCCGTGAAAATGAGCCATTTTTCACCTCTCTCAGACCACCCTAACACCTCCTACCATTACTCACCATGAGGTTCGGTCTAGACTCGCTTACCTCGGACTAAAATAACGTTCGATGACGCACGGTTGGTAACCAGCCACAGTGGCTAAAAGGTGCTGACCAGGGTTACCCTGAAGTGGCGCGGAAGCGCGGAAGAGTTCCGAGCGGCAGAGTTTATTGAATAATAGAACAACAAACAAATGGTAATAAATGGAGAATAAAATAGCTGGAATTTATTTGGCGGTACCAAAATGTAGAGAAAATTCAGCTCATTCCATTGAACTAACTCCCAACAAGATCCGATAACTTCTCATAAAGATACACATTATCGGACGTTTGTATGGCTGAAATTTGGAAATTTCAATCCCGTTCCTAAAACACGTCTAGAACCCCCAAAAACAGCCAAATCGCTCTGGGACAACTCTCACGTCCTTCCCCCGCCTCTTCTCCCCCTCATAGCCAATTGAGCAACCTCTAGCTCTTGTCTAGGTTGCTAGGGAGGCCTCATTTCCACATGGTTTTCGTCACATGCTTGTGGGGTTAGAGTTGTGGGGGGCCAATGAGAATGTTTATATTGTATGAGTAATGGCAGGTTGCGTTTAGATGATGTGTCATAGTGAGGAGGGTGTTATTGGGTGTTTGAGTGGAGTAGGAGAAAAAATAAATATACCATTCGACTCGAAATCGCCGGCTCATTACAATGACACCATTTAATTCCCTCCTACTATCCCCCCTCCACCCAATCCACTTATCTCCCAGCTCATTCGTCACGGCTTTTGGGTGCATTACACTGCACTGCTTTTTTCTCTAAAATCACAAAATTAAGGTTTGGGTCGAGGATTAGAAAAGGACCCGTTTTTACCTCAACACCTCCTTTTCCTTCTCTACACCAACACCATGGAATCGCTCGTCCGACAGTCGCAAAAACTCTGCCCCTACATTGGCCGGACCTCCGCCCACAGCTTGAAGCAGCTGGGCAATAATGGTCGTCTGACACAAAAAGCAGGTCAGTGTCCTATCATGGGCAAGGCTATGGGGTCTCGTGGTTTCAAGAGTGATGCGGGATCCAACGCCGAATCTGCCACCGTGGACGTCCATGCTGCCGTCGACACGTCCAAGGGCACCTGTCCCCATGCCGCCCAGTACTCTCCGGTGTACCCTTCTTCTCGTCTGGACAACTACCCCTTTGGAATGACCCAGCGGGGACTCGGCAAGGTGCCTACTCAGGACGCCCACAACGCCACCACGTTCAACTACGAGTCCTTCTACGAGAACAAAATCAACGCCAAGCACCAGGACAAGTCGTACCGGTACTTCAACAACATCAACCGGCTTGCTGCTGAGTTCCCTCGAGCTCACAGAGGATCTGTGGAGGAGGACCAGGTCACTGTTTGGTGCGCAAACGACTACCTGGGTATGGGCCGAAACCCCGTCGTTGTGAATGCCATGCACGAGACTCTGGACAAGTACGGAGCTGGTGCTGGAGGCACTCGAAACATTGCCGGCCACAACCGACATGCCGTCGAGCTGGAGGCCTCCATCGCGGACCTGCACAAAAAGGAGGCCGCGCTGGTCTTTTCGTCGTGCTACGTGGCCAACGACTCGACCCTGTCGTTGCTGGGTCAGGCGCTGCCCAACTGCGTCTACTTTTCGGATGCGTCCAACCATGCGTCCATGATTCATGGTATCCGACACGGTGGCAGCGACAAGGTCGTGTGGAAGCACAACGACCTGGCCGACCTGGAGGCCAAGCTGGCGTCGTACCCCAAGTCCACCCCCAAGGTGATTGCCTTTGAGAGTGTCTACTCCATGTGCGGCTCTATTGGCCCCATTGAGGAGATTTGCGATCTCGCCGACAAGTACGGCGCTATCACTTTCCTGGATGAGGTGCACGCCGTCGGAATGTACGGACCCACCGGTGCTGGTGTTGCTGAGCATCTCGACTTTGAGCACTACCACTCTGGTGCTCAGACTTCTCGACAGCCCATCATGGACCGAGTGGATATCTTCACCGGAACCCTCGGCAAGGCCTACGGATGTGTTGGTGGCTACATTGCTGGATCCGCCAAGTTTGTCGACATGGTGCGATCTTATGCTCCTGGTTTCATCTTCACCACCACCCTTCCTCCCGCCACCATGGCAGGTGCTCGAGCTGCCATTGACTACCAGAAGACCACCATGCAGGACCGAATCGCCCAGCAGACTCATACTCGGTACGTCAAGGACAAGCTGGCTGAGCGAGGTATTCCCGTGGTCCCCAACCCCTCGCACATTGTTCCTGTGCTGGTTGGAGACGCTCAGAAGGCCAAGGCGGCGTCCGATCTGCTGCTCACCAAGCACCAGATTTACGTCCAGGCCATCAACTTCCCCACCGTTCCTATTGGTCAGGAGCGGCTGAGAGTGACTCCTACTCCTGGACATCATGAGGGACTTTGTGACGAGCTCGTTGCTGCTCTGGAGGATGTGTGGCAGGAGCTGGAGCTGAAGAGAGTGGAGGACTGGACTGCGGTGGGGGGGTTGTGTGGAGTGGGTGAGGGTGTGGAGGTGGAGCCGTTGTGGACGGAGGAGCAGCTCAACTATGGCGCTCAATCGAAGGCGTAGCCTGAGAGTGTGCGCTTCTACAACTCGCTCAATCGAAGGCGAAGCCTGAGAGTGTGCGTTTGTTAGTTTCTCAGACGCTCACTCAAAGGCGTAGCCTGAGAGTGTGCGCTAGCTCTTATTTCACTCCCCCCTATCAACTCTTAAAACCCTACCTTGAAAAATCTGTAATTGTAAAGCATTTGGCTAGCCAGTGGTTTAACCAAGAACGTAGTGCTGTGAGCGAAGCGAGCAGCATGAGTGCCTGTAGTGCTGTGAGCGAAGTGAACAGCATGAGTAGTGAGTGAAGTAGAAGACGTGTAGCGTGTACGGAACGTGTACAGTGCGTGTTTGATCGTGTAGCGTGTACTGATCGTGAATCGTGTCTAGCGTGTGCTGAGCGTGATCGTGAGAAAAAAACAAAACTGAACAATGGTGGGGCAATGGTGTGTACCTCACATGTGGGTACGGCTTGGCATGCTTCGTGTAGGTATCGTGACGTGACTGGCATGGACGTGGGGCGTTACTTGAAGCTAGGTTGGTGCCTGTTCGGCAAGGCTAACCTCCGTCGGTCGGAGATCCGTTCACTGTGTTAAGCTTAAGGGCTGTTGGAAGAAAGTGAAAGGGCAAGTGGCGGGTGTGTTACTGTAATGAGTATAACAACCACAGCACGAGCCTTGTATTCGAGTGTACAAGTAGCGAAGGTAAGAGTATTGCGAGTGCGAGTGTCTTAGTCAGTCGGAGTGATGAGGCTGAGGTGTGGCTGACAGGGTTGGTGATACGAAAGTGAAAAGGGTGAAGGAAATACTTAGAGGAATGCTGGTGAAAATGAGTGTGGTGAAAATGAGTGTGGTGAAGTGCTGTTGTGAAGATGAGTGTGGTGAATATGAGTCCTGTGTTGGGGTGTTGAATGAAGGCATGTTGAGGGATGTGCTGTTATTGATGAGTGCTGTGTTGTGCTCTTTAAAGGGGTGTGGGCTTACAGTTCTCTATGGTGGAATAAAGTCGGTGAGTGAATAGCGTGGTGTTTAAGCTGAGGATCAGAGGAGAGAGCTTGAAGTCTTTAAAGTGAGACTGTAGGGCGGTAGACTGGGTCTTGTTCTTTTCAAATAACATGGCTTTGGTTTGATACTGTATTTAAAATGAGAGATGAGCCAGATGTTGTTTCTTTTGGTCTTCTAAGGCTTGGTAACTTGGTGCTCTTTGAGCTTTGATCCTTCTTGTTGTAGCTAGTGTCACATTGGGGTGAGACTGTAGGGCAGTGTTTAAAATGACTTGAGCCATATGCTGATTCTGAGAAGGCTTGTCGTTTTCTGGTAAGAGTGGTCTTCTATGGCCTACTCTTCAACTGAACCCGTTTAAAAAAAAAATCCACAGTATTGTTTCGACATTCTTTTGGTGTTGTCTATAGCCATGTCTTCTTACCTTGGTATCCAGAATATCATGATACTGTCTTTAGAATAGGACTTCTGTCAAGCATTCTTCTAAAGATATCCAAAGTGAATCTGATATTCGAATGGTATCAAACACTTTCGTTGTGGTAAGACAGGTTCAGAACGTATTGCTTGATTCAGTTTGTGGCTTAGCCAGAGTCGGATGTGGCTTTGAACTGAAACCAGTCTGAAGCTCTAACCTCAATCTGATAAAGGTGTCATACTCACTGTTAGTATCATATCTTGCTGCTGAGTAATAATGAATAATGAAAGAGAATCCACCTTCTATTTATCCTGATTTCTCCTTCCATAAACTACATCTACTTTTATGGCATGTCCAGGCTGTTCAGAATGCCATAATCTATAGAAAAAAATCATCACCACTTTTGAGCTTTATTTGTATAATCTCCACACGATCCACTCTGTCTAACAGTAAATATATACAGTACAAGTACAGAACAAGTACTGAATTTCCTGACTTTTCTCTTTTTCCCCAATAATCATGTTCTTCTTTATACACAGCAACCTCAAGCCATAGACCATAAGTCAAGATCACATCAATCTGTTCACATGACACTCATATAATCCCTCTGAAGTAAGACATGAGTGGTTTGCATGAGCGGTTTGCAAAAGTCCTCGAGACGCTCATTTATATTATATTCACTTCCTCGGATCACCAGCAGATCTTTAAAACCGCGGAGGTTATCGGCTTTGGCAACCCTGCAACCTGTTTAAATCCCTTAAATCGAGGTTACCCGTAGCGTTTATTTATCAGCCTTAAGGCTCGTGACAGTCATATATCAGATGTCATACGATAATACGACACATCTATACAAGTACGATTTAATCTAGATGATCTGTTTGTTATAATTGCACTGGAGAACTGCTTGAACTTGTGTTATCAGATCAAACACTTCTGTCTTATGAAATGTCTCCATAAAATCACTCAGTGTCTCACGAACAAAATGGCAGCCTCTTGTTACAATCGAACCAATGATCTGTTGTACTTGTAGCAGTATGAAACTCTGAAGTAGGGAGCAAGTCTACAAGTACAAGTATAACGCGTGTCAATATCCCTAGTCGTAATTTGAATACCCCACATCTGATTGCAAGAGTCTGTTTGAATGATATTACTTTTATCTTATGCCCACCTGAAAAATCCATGCTAACAGTCTACGAATCCATGGAGATAGTGTTGAGTTACAAGTAGTTCATTTTGCTCGTTGATTAAACCAGTGTTTTTTGAGGGCAACGCCAAGACGCCAAGACCTGAGCTCATCGCCAAGATTGATAACTTGTCCAAATAACCAGCCAAAGAAAGACGAAGATCCGGTCCTTGTGCATCTTGCTCTCGTGCTCGTGCCGTGTCTTCTGGTAGGGTGGGCAGTGGGCAGTCTAAGCTAGTAGCATAAAACTGTAGATTTACGAGCTCTGACAAATGGGTGACTGTAAGATTCATTAAAAAAAAAAAAAACGAAGTTGTAGAGCATCAGTTGTGTAGAGATCAAGATCAAGATCAATCTGAAGAACAAGAGAATCAGAGGTTCGTAAATAAGTGTACAACCACCTGATTAAATCGATAACTGCGGTTTTATTTCATCTCACTTCACCCTTGGTTTTGATTTTGATTTTGATTTTGATTTGAATTGAAGTACTCCATGATCTTCCGTCAGGTTGCGTTTGTGGAGCCGTGGGGGTAAAACAAAAAAACGAAACGTCGGATTTAATCTAGTCTATCCAATCGGTGAAAAGGTATTCCAAAGCATTTAAAGTAGACACTCAGATACAAGTACGATAGACATGTGTTTGAGTGGAGCAACAGAAACTACACATCAATGAAATACCACAACACCAGTTTTTTCGTTCGTTCGTTCGCTCGTTAATCAATAAAATCTCTTGGCACTGCTATTCATAGATCTAACACGTGCAGTAGTACTTCTTTTCCGTCTCTTGTTCTGCTTGTCCTCTTGTCTTGTCACCCGTTATAATTAGACTACCCATGTCTCACTTGCACGTTGCTGCCGATCATGCAATAATTATATCCAGCTAAAAAACTGTTGCCAAGTGCCGTTGGAAGGAAAGTGAAAAATCAAACCACAAAAAGAAAAATCAAACCCGTGTTAAACCCCCTACATCCAACCAACCAACACACTCATCCCCAACACTGCCATGTTACGTAACTTACACTCAATGATCCACCTCGTATACTAGTGTAACTGTAAGATATGGCTCTGCACACTTACCAAGTCATATCTTCATCTTCCTACTGCATCTTCCATGTTCCAAGAGCCCTGCCAAGTACATAATCGCTCATGCCAAGACCTGAGGTGTACCCCAAAGTGAACGTTTTCCTGCCAAGACTGGGGTGACGCATCCTGACAAATTTCGACGTGTGTGAGATTAATCTGATAACGTTGTCGGCTTAGAATCCACCAAGTAGCATGATTAAACTCAAAAGGGCACTAGACGAGATTTGAAAGGGGATTTCTGGATGCTACAGGCTAGCTAGAGAGAATCCGAGTTGACCAAACGATTCCTTAGGGTCGAAATATCCATAATCCGTACTCTTTGACCCTCCATCTGTGACACACAGTAAATCATTCAGCATACCCCTACCGCCCACCCGCCCACCTCCAGACACACTTTAAACACCTTTTCAAAGACACGAAAAAGTTGCACTTTTATCGACAGCCGAATGTAACGGGAAGTAGCCGGAACGTAAAGTCACGTGACGGTAATATGACCTGTCGATATGACCCATCAAGATGACCCATCGAATACACATGTCAGCTGTAGCACCAGTCATATGTCTCATGACAGGTACATCGGATATGTACGGACCGATGGATTAGATTGTGTGCCAAGACTCGTGGACGATTTTCAGCCGGCGTGGCACTGCTTGGCAAAAGTTTAAAAGTGGACAAAGGGCTCTCTTGGGGCTCTCTTCAGCCAAAAATGATCGGCTTTTTGGACTAATAAGCTCTGGCAAGAGGTGGGCATGTCTCACTGTGAAAGGTGTTTTTCCGGAGGGGAAAGGGGTGTTCCTGGTGTCTGATTTATGACTATGAGAAGTGTTTTATGGTGGTTATGTTCAGTTGTGCTGTTCTGTAGAGTGAAATAAAGGTGAGATAAGATAGTAGTATAGCTGTATACAAGGTGTAGGTATAAGCACACGGCTCTGTCTGTCTTTTTAGATGCCAAGCTCATGCGCGATTTCTTATCGATTTCATCTTTCAGCCATTCTCTTCTTGGCGGAAGTTTATGTATATGAACGAGGAGGAGGTATAGATATGTATGATATGTATCAGTATGAGATGGAGTACCAGGGTAAAAAAAATGGTTGACCAAGATGAAATCAGGTGATGGTGAAGGAAAAGGTGGTGTTTGATGAGAATAAGATCATTTGATGGTCACTGTGCTTGAGGTTGTAAATGTTCACCTCTTCACCTTCTTCAGACGAAGACATACCAGGAAGACAACCTTCAGCTGAGTTTCCTGATGAAGCTGATGGAAAAGATCAAATTTCAGGCGGTGAACGTGTTAGACCAGACGTTTACGCACCCACCTGCTCAAAGCGTTTGTTCTACAAGTACAAATACGTCATGTTATTAATCCTGACATAACGTTCAGCTCAGGTACAGTCTGTCTTACAGAGTATTCAGAGTGCTCTTTCAGGGCACTCAGACAGGTGTATCACAAGTTCCACAGTCAGTCCGTCTCTCTGACTCCTTTCATTTTTCATTTTTTTATTTTCCATTTTTTTATTTTCACCTCTTGCTGACCCCCACTGCCCACCTTCCGACATTATACTTCCCCCTTAACCTTTAAACTCGTGCCAAGGCGACCAAGATAATACTAGGTTTCGCCTATCAACCTACATCTCCTTCAACAACCATGACCCCATATATATATCCGCTAATCTCTTGATCGATTCCATCAGTACCGATAATCACAATGGCCTTTGAAGTCGAGGGCAAATACAAGTCGCTGTGCCAAAAGCTCTTTTTTTCGAGACAGCAGGTCAAGCACTATCCTCGAAAGGCATGCAACACCAACGCCAAGGAACGAGGATGGACCACTACCACTGTCATTGTCGGCTGGATCTTCATCTACCTGTATGCCTCTGGTAAGACCATTGCGCAGCATTTGTTCCCTTCTCTAGCTCCTTTTGCTACTTCTCATTTCTCCGGTCTCGCTCTTCTGTCTTCTCAGGCTGTGGTTGAATCTGCCATTTTCGTGGTCGCTCGACCTGCCTGTGCCAAGATTTCCGACCACATGGGCCGATTGGAGGCCTGGGTGGTAGTTGTGGTTGCTCATATCATCGGTGCTGTGCTTTACGCCGCTTCTCCAAACATTGGATGCTACTTTGCAGGAACCGTGTTTTGGGAAATTGGAATGGTTGGAGGTCACCTGATGATGGAATTGTACGCTGCCGACACGTCTACGACCGAAACTCGAGTGCTGGCTTCGTACTTTATCCAGTCTCCTTCAATCTGGGCTCCTTGGATCGCTGCTCCTGTAGTAGCTGGATTCCTCAAGGTGACTACCTGGAGATGGGGATACGGATCTATGGCTATTATCATTCCTGGAACATCGGTTGGAATTTTGATTACTCTGCTTTACATGCGAATCAAGCATGAGAATAAGCATGGAGGACAAGGTGACTTTTACTCTCCTGGAGGTCCTATGCGGTTTATTAAATCGTTCGATATCATCGGTTTACTCGCTGTTGGAGGAGCTATGATCATGTTTTTCTTGCCTATCACTTTTGCAGCTGGAACTGATAAATGGAAGTACCATTCGTACATTGCTCTGCTTACTATCGGTTCTTTCCTTATGGTGTTCACTCCCATCTGGGAAGTATTTGGAACTAAAACTCCTCTGATTCCCTGGAGACTGTGGAGAAACCGAATCATGTTCATTTCCTCCGCTCAAATGTTCCTTCTCTCCATGGCCAACAAACTGTACATTCCCTACTTTATCACCTGGCTTATGGTTGTCAAAGGCCAGTCTCCTAAAGCTGCTACCAACGTGTCTTCCACTCTCATTGTCACAGCTAACGCATGGGGTCTTTTTGCAGTCGCTCCTTACATGTGGTGGAGAGGTCATTGCAAGCGAATCATTGTCATTGGTACCTGTTTGCATCTCGTTGGTATCGGTATGACTTACCATTACCGAACTCCTTCTGGTTCTCTGGCTGTCATGATCATCGCTCAGGTCTTTGAAGGTGTGGGACGAGGTATGATTTACATTCCTGCAGTTGCCATGGCTCAGGCCGTGTTTGATAAGCACAAGGTCGCTTCAGTCACTGCTCTTTACTACACTACTGGAGGTTTCGGACAGGTTATTGGAGACGCTATTTGTGGAGCCATTTACCGAACCCTGTACCCCAAGTACATCAAGAAGTACGCAGCCAAAGATATTCCTGCCAAAGATCTCGATATGATCATGAACAAGATCAAAAAGGCTACAAAGTACCCCATGGGTTCAAAGGTCCGAACTGAAATCAACCATGCCTTCAACCAGACCATGAGACATATGCTTCTCGGACCTTTTGGTTGTGTAGCTGCAATGATTGTTCTCTCGCTCTTCTACCCCATGGTCAACCTCAACGAGGCCTCTCAGGATATCTACGATGCTCCTGACTCTTCTGATGCAGATGACGTCTTCGTGCTGCATCCTCCCCCTGGAGGAGAGGATGGCGATCTGGAAAAACATGCTTCGGGCGATGGAGAGTCGTCGGAAAATGGAGGAGAAGAGGGAGCGCTTCCTCGAGTGTCTGCTGACGCCCGAGCAGCGGCTTTTGTGAATAACACCCCGGTTTTGTAAACTGGGAGGGTAATGATTTATGACTAGTTTAATATTAATGTGTTTCAATGAACGAACCATGAGCACGAAGTGCGAATGGTGAGTGTAGCTGTGTTGTAGTGTCTTCCAGCATCACAGTGTATGTTTCAGATTTCTTGTAGCTCAACTTTTGGCCAACTTCAGCTAAGTACAGGTGGATTGTGTACTGGTACGATACTGGAAGTATTTGTATGAGAAAAAGTAGACATTATTTGATATTCGTAGTAATTCGACATCGCTGAACAAAATGAGACATACCACTTGTCTGTGGAGTTCTTCTAATACCAACTTTGAGCCTTCAATCAGGTTACTCTTAACTAAGTGTTCACTGCATATGGAGATAAGATTGATGCTGGACGCAACAAAAACAACCCTATAGATCTCGTGTCACACTCAAACAACTACCATTCTGCTCAGAATCTCCTCCTCTATCTTCTACTCCAACTCTCATCTCTCTACCACCAATACTCACCTAGTAAACCGCAAAAAACCTCCCTCCCTTCACCCTTCACCCGATCCAAATAAAATTCAGCCAGTCTCACCATCGCCCTCTTTCACATCTCGTGTTAACTTTTCAGAGCGGTCCACCCACTCCTTCTTCTTCAGTGTTCTAAAGCATATCATCCAACTTCAGATAACATCCAGATAACAGAAACCAACTGATAGAACTCCACACGGTACCCACTCTGTAATCTATAGACCCACCCGTATCTTACTCTAATCAGATTAGACTTGATCGTCTTGTTTAATGTCTGTCTACGATAAATTAGTGTATGAGCTTGTTCATCTTTTTCTACTTCACTCCAGAGTGTCTCAACATAGCCCAGTTTTTGAAAATCTTGAAAATGATAACAGATAACGGCGTAATCAATCCGTGGATTAACTCGCACTAGCGTAACAGCCCATCTCTAAGGTCTCACTATGATTTTGTGTTTCATAAACTTTGCCTAAGGAAAAGTTCAGTGGCTTAACTTTAGTTAGAAGGGTGAATAGAATATTCCAACAAATGAAAAAATACAGCAAAAAAACACGCAAAAATACACAGCAAAAATACAGCCAGCAAGTGAGTGATTTATCAACAGCGCAGTAAAAAATACATACCAATAAAGCACCCATAAGCCCTACGAAAATGTGCTTGTATGAGTCAGGCACTTTTTCTTTTTTTCATTATTTTCTTCTTCTGACACGGCACTCAGGCTCATAGGTATTTTCTCTGGGCCTTGCTGTCACGTGACCTGTATCCTCCTTTTCTACTCCTCCTCCACCTAACAGAGATCTTCACTGCATCCATGTTACAGCCTGATAAGGCAATGGGAGGGAAAAAGCAAAAACGAACTTTGAAAAGTGAAAAGTCAGAGTGTAAGTGTTGAATAAAATCTGATGGGTGAAATGAAATCCAACTAATTAAGAATGAAACAGCCACCTCGCTTAACTGTATCGCGGTGAGCAATTATGTGGAACGTCTTGAAACAGATGTTTAGAAGGTCTATGAACTGATGTATAGAGTGGTATTAAATGAGATTGTATTTTTTATCTTATTTCAATCAATTTTTTATCATCTTTCTCCTTTTTTTATCATATTTTATCATGTTTTATCATATTTTCATCTCCTCTCCTTCGTTATATCACAGTCTGGATCATCAGCTTATCACTCAGCCGCACAGTATAAAATACCGTTTGGCCAATCACATCTCTCCCATTTGCAATCACACTCACTCATGCCCTCCCGAGGATCATAAATTCATCTTATACATGGTTGTATTGCACTCGGAGCGGCTGGTGGGGGGTTGGTACAGGTGGATAAGAGTGCTTTTTGAAAACTCGTTATCGTGCATTAGTGCGGAGCTTCGGGTGTGTAGGAGGTCCTTATTCCGGTGTTTAAATGTACGAGATGAGATTGATAGTGGCATGAGAGTGATAGGTGATGTATGTACGATAAGACTGACATATGTGGGGTGGATATGACACATCTTATCAATCTATATCTGAGACATTGAACAAGTGGAGGATCTTATCATGTGGGTTATCAGATTGTCTGAGATCTTACGAACGAGAATCAAGGTACACTGTATCACTGAACAATACTGTAACATATATACAATGCTCTCACATGTACATGATACTTGTTAAGGGATGAGATACTGTAGTTTGCTTCATTACACTGTTTGACATGCTAGATACGGCAGAGCAATAAGTGCTTCACCAGGGTACCAGTACAGTAGTATCACACAAGGCTGTCATTATTATCTATACCAATACTGGCTAATAGAATACAGTATGTCACCCTAAGGCTATATAGATATTTGACTTAGCTAGTCCTTAATGTCTGATTATACATCTGGGAATCCATATCTAATGAAGAAGTAGATCAGAACGTATGTTTCATGTTAATGGCTGTTTGTGGAGTGTATGAATCACTAACATACTTATTCTGCTGTTATCGTAGGGTTGGATATATTTGACTGTTCAGGTTATAATGGGGTCCAGCATTTTCTTACTTCACTGCCATCTACTTGTACTGAAATGTATCATTCACGTAATACCATGTCCCACAATTACACACTAATTACATCGGTACACCTCTCAACTCCTATGATATTAATCTATAGCACCTCTAACACGGTCAAACAGAGCCTTGTTCGAGCTTTGGAACGAGCCAGACTTTTTTGGTTTTTCAACTCTTCTCTTTTTGCCTGTTGCTGTTGTTCATGTATAACACTTGTTGTGTTCATTCGTAAACACTCGCTCTGCTCGTAATGCTCGCTTCGCTCGCATTACCTCGCGAGCAAAAAATAAATATAAATCAACAATCTCGCAATCTTATCCTTAATCAACATCGTAATTCCCTGCGAAAAAAACCCCTTGAGAATCTGACCCTGACAACCCTCCCAAAGACCCAGCACTCCCTCAGTTTTAATCGTGTCAATCACCATCTGAGAAGCAGACTTGGCCTTTTTGGAAGCACTATCAGACTTGACCTGAAGTCGAGTTTTCGCCAGAATATAGGGATAAGTAATCAAACCAGCCAGTGACTTTGCCAGAGCAGAATACAGAAAAAGTTCTCCTCCAGTAGGGTTATCTCGTCGCTTATAAGGAATGAGATTGGCCTTGAGAGCCTGGAAAAAGTAGTAGGTCAAAGAGGGGTTGATGGACAAGACGACAGTGGCCTTATAACCCGTCCAAAAACCAGTAATACCCTTCTCCTTGTAGATATCCTTGGCAATCTGGACAGCAGAAGGGGTTTCAACGGTAGTAGGAGTGACGGGAGGAGTGACTCCAGTAATAACATGGCCGTACTTCTTCTCGGACGCCTCAGGGGACGCTCTGTTGCTCTTTTGGACCAGAGCAGCGGTTTGTTGTCGAGTGACAATATTTCCCAGAGGAGAAGTGATGAATCTGCAGAAAATTCCGGCCAAAGAGCCCACCAGCAGCTCCTCGGCGATTCCCAGAGTCTTGGGAAGCCGTCCATTGGGCAGTCTTTTCATTTTCAGCCGGTTGTTTCTCAAGAAATCATAGGCGAAAAAGTAAAAGAAGGCAGATACCATGGTGGAAATCGTGTCCTGAAACGCTCCATCGTACAGCGCAAAGATGCCCTCGCTCTTGACAATCTTGGTGAACGCGTCCAGCAGCGATTTATACTGCTCATCTTCCTCCAGATACCCCTTTTGAACCTGAAGACGGGTGGTGACAAGATCCAAGGGAAACACAGCAAGATTAGCCACAGCTCCACCAATGGCTCCAGACAAAGCCGACGCTCCGGCGCTCATGTCCGAGGGCTCGAAGTTGGCTGCTCTTTCGGCGGCGGATTTGGACATTGTGTAGGTGGGTGAGAAAGCAACGTCGATATCGGACAAGATGGGAAGGGATAGAGTTTCATCTGGGGGGTAGGAGGTGGGGGAGTGAATGTTGGTGTAGGAGGTGAATGGAGGGGTTCAAGTTGTAGAGAAGAAGGAGAGGAAGAGAATGGTCTTGGTTTGGAGAGATTTGGATGGGTATTGGTGGAGTTATAAGAGGGATATGATAATTACAGTTTCAGGGACCGTTTTACGAGATTTTCTGGTTTTCGACTTGGAGAGCGCAGTTCTGCTCCGATTTGGATTTTAAAAAAAGCAGAAGATACTACACGTCTCGCTCTTCATTCTGACGAACGTACAGCTTCCTATCTTCAGCCAATCGCCCACCACAACATATCCCGCTAGCTCCCAATCATGCGAGAGATTACAAAGGTTAAACGAGGCTAACGAGCCGAAAAAAAGCAACAGAACGGAGCACCAAGGGGTAGAGTAGAGGGGTAGGCAGGAGATAAACAATAGTAGGTGAAGATGGTGTCACCTGTTTGTGTCACTAAAAAAACCGAGCCCTAAAAGTGACACAAAACCGTTACATCCACCTTCTTATATAACATCAACCTCAAACCTCGGTTCGGCATGCAGCCCTCACATAATAAGTCCGGGGAAGTGTGCTGTACGAGTATGTAGTGTGGGGAAAAGGTAGGGTAAGTGGGAATCACGTTGGTGCGTGTCATTATTCTGGATGTCATATTTCCGATATAGCTATATAGTATGACTTCCTAAGGATGGTGTCATTATGACTTTCTTTTGCTAACGTTATGTCGTTTTTTTTCAAAGTCGTGTGCTGGGTTGTAGAGACGAGCTACGGAAAAAGTAATTGAAGTTTTGGAATCAGGAGATGTGTGCGCTTCTATCTATACCCTTGTGGTTTATATTCGCTTGGTGTTGCCACTGTGACACTACCTGCTTATAGATTCTTATCAGATCAAGACCGGGTAATTGTGCGTTATGCACTTGGTGACGTCACAGTCACGTGATGTGTGTACGATACTCGCACTAGCACAATGCAACGCTGCTATCGCTTATCTCCTTTTCTCAGGCGCTGTAGCGTTGCAGAGCTAAGAGAAATTAATCGGTCATTTATGAAACTCATGAAAAACATTTAATTTAACGTGATGAACAGATGACAAATGAGACAGATGTAACAAGATGAAGAGGCAAAGCAAGGGATATTAAAATGTGTAGCTGTGTATTTATGTGAGAATCACGTGACTTGATCACATACAAATACCTCTCTGTGGCTTGATGGCTCGATTAGTCATAAATGTCAGGGTTGACTAACTTGACTAAGAGTCTGTTTCGGGCAGGTGGAAGTTTACACCATGCAAGAAGAGAAAGACAATCGCTTTGTTTCAGTATGGAATTGTACGAACTTGTATGGAAGTTGGGATATATGTGGGTGTAAATAAACCGATATCGTGTACAGTAGCAGTAGCACATGACCAGGAACCACATACTACAGTATCACAGGACCTTTCACCTTGTACTACAACACTCTTATCTCTGTCACATTATCATACTTTGCTGTCTGCTGTCTCTTGAAGTGGGTGGTGGTAAATTAATGATGAGAAAAGGTAGGACCCACCGACTTGAATTTTCGTCCTTGGACATGCCTGTAAGTCCGTACAAGTGCCCTGCAAGTGCCACAAACCCATAAGTCGCTCAAGCTTGCTGTTAGCCCCTCCATACAAGCTCCATACATGGGTTGCCACTTTGTCTCCCAAGCTTCCCAAAAAGTCCCACTCTGCGTTTAGGGCCCTTGACTAACCTCACGGCAACAAAATTAGCCTTTGGGGCCTGCCACTCCTCAGCTGCCAACTCTTCTCAGACCTCACTCAACTTGTCATTCACATCTACAAATCACTTTCTCTCAACCACACGGCAAAAACCAGGCAAAAAAAAAAAAAAAAAAAAAGAAGGACCAACCGACTACCATGAGTTCCAGCAGTGCTAATCTTCTTATGAAATACTACCGGGAGCTGACCGATCCCAAGAAGGCCATTCCCAGTTTTCACATCACCGTGAGTACACAGAGAGATGAGGGGGGTGTATGGGACACAGAAGGCGGAAATGGGGCGTGTCACGAGGTGTATGTCACCTCTTGCCGCGTGTCATTTGCGTTGTTTTGTGTCTGCTGAGAGGTGGGCGGTGGGGGAGGTTATGGGGCGTGAGGGCTGTGGGAGCGCGTGTAGCAGACACAGCCGTCTGTGTTTGCTCGTTTGTGGGTGCTCGTTTGTGCCACTTCCACCTCTTTGCGTTTCGTTACATCTCGTTACACCCGCCTGTTCTGTTGGCTTCGACATACTTCCGCTACTCCTACTAACCACAGCTTGAAGACGACAATATTTATTCATGGAACGTGGCCGTTATGGTCCTCAACGAGGACTCGGTATACCACGGCGGATACTTTAGAGTGAGTACAAAAGGAGGGGTTTGATGTTTTGAAGGGGGGCTACTTTGGGGTGACATGGTTGGGGTGACATGAACCGGGTCGGCCACAAAATCACCCGACGTGTCGTTTTTACTACATGCGCGCGGTGATTTTGGGGCTGCTGGGTTTGTGTCCAGACGCCCCTTCCGCGGTATGGTCCGATGGGGCGCCATATGGATGTTGCTGTTTGTGGCCACATCCATCGGGCATCCATCGGCATTCATCAACGCCACACCATCCACCACGACACACCCATGCACCATACACCAGGCATCCACGCCTCCCGTGCGATATACCGCGTGTCGTCAAGTTGCCGTTTTCACGGTACGCTCTTCACACACGGCCACTGTTGCTCTCATGTATGGGATACCACACCACCCCCAAGGTGTGGCCTGTATTATTGAGTTTTGGGCAACCGAGATCGGAGCCGGCGCCATATTTACCTATTCTTACTAACACAGGCACAAATGACATTCCCCGCGGACTTTCCGTACGCGCCGCCAAAATTCAAGTTCACGCCGCCCATCTTCCACCCCAACGTCTACCGTGACGGACGGCTCTGCATTTCGATTCTCCATCCCGGCGGCGACGTCATGAGCGGAGAACCAGACCAGGAGTGCTGGTCGCCAGTGCAGTCGGTGGAGTCTGTGCTCATTAGCATAGTGTCGCTTCTGGAGGACCCCAACATCAACTCTCCAGCCAACCCCGACGCCAGCGTCATGTGGAAGAAGGACAAGGACGAGTACCGGGTCAAGGTGCTGCAGGACGTCAAGCTGAGCCGAGAACACATTCCCGACGGCTTTGTCGTGCCGTCCTCGTCGTCGGCCTATGTGGCTCCCAAGGCCCCTGAGCACAAGGACGTCGTTGACGACAACTTTTGGTACGAGTCGGACGATGCCAGCATGGTGGACGACGAGTCCATCGACGAGAGCGAGGTGTACTCTGACGAGGACGAGGACGATGACGATGAGGACGATGAGGACGATGAGGAGTAAGAGTGACACCCCCGAGTCGTGCTTGACTTTGACAACTTCCACACCAGAGACTGACCGCTAGAAAGAACATAGTAATGCATAATGTGAAAAAGAGGACGAGTGCGTAGCACGAGTCTGAAACAAGTAGTACAAGTGCCGTTAGGCGCTTGTACGTATAGAAGTAGATACACAAGTGCCGTAGGCGCTTGTACATGTAGAAGTAGATACGTATTGTAGTCTGTACTCTGTAGACTGAGTAAGAACTGTTGAGAAAGAAGGTATAAATGTTACTTGAATATATGATATGTTAGATGGATGGTGGTGAGTGGATGTATTTCAGTGTAGTTTTTTTGAGCTTTTTTTGTGCTTTTTTTCTGCTTTTTTCGGGTATTTTTTTCCACCCCTCTGTCTATGTTGCCCTCCTTTTTCACACCCTGCTCGTCTAAAACGGTTGAGCTGTCTCAACAGTTACTGCAGGGTAACGTCCAAAAGCAGAAAAACGCCGTGCTTCACCACGGACTGAAATATTAATGTTGTGCTATATTCCATCTTCTTCGCCACCCCTGTCTGTCCAAAACGCCACGTTGCATGTATTGTATGAGCGATTAGTCCGAAATTCGGCTTTTGCAGTGGTGTTATTGTATGCAAGATTATGCATAGCATGCAGAGGTAATTAGGAATGAGGATGGGTAGGTGGATGTGGATGAGATACTGGTGGGTGGAAGTGGGTGTAAAGATGTTTGGTGTGTTGAAGAAGGGAGGGAGCTTGTTTGTGAGTGTTTTTGAGCTGCAAAATATTCGTTTTACCGGTTTTAATCCGTTGCCATGGTAACCGATTGCACACCCGCACTACTTGTAGCTAGGACCCACATGTCAGAGAGTCGTTCTTTTATTATCCGTCACTTTAGCAGCCTGTCAAACCGTGTCCTCATTGTCTCAGCACATTTATTGATATTTAAGCAGACCCCTCTATTGATACGAAATGCGAAATGCGGAAAAATACGACAGCCCCTCAGTGAGAAGTGGGGGTGGAAATGTATCATACAGTAGTTGTGTAGTTTGAGAGGTGACACAAAGACATGATACGGTGCCTTCTTCTTGTGGTATATATTCTTTGCAGTGGTATCATAGACTTGCTCTGTTTCATCATAACCCCTCTGTGTATACGATTCTGTACATTGCTCCCATAATGAGTCTATGAGCACTACGGAATGTGTTTAGTTGCTGCTCAGAAGCTGCTGTAGGAACTATCTAACACATGCAGCATTTCTAAGCAAAGACTGTTTGTAAGAAGAGTGCGTTTTTCCGTCTCGGCAGAGCTATCTCCGTCGTTCCATGACTTTCTCATTTTTTGCCAATGCCCCCCTTAGGGGTTACCCTACCATGAACTTCGGCTTTCGCATCGGTTTTAAAGAAGCTAGAAGTAGAGTTTTGGGGGTATGGCCGAATTTGTAAGCGTGGTGCATGGGACATGTACACGGCACTGTGTCGGAGATTTCAAAAGAGTAGCAAGCGAGTGGTTATTGGTCTAAATTGAAAACAACTAATTGTACGGTGATCTCCTGAGCTAGGCGATTCTTGTGATACCCATATCATCCACTTTCCTTACACCCCCCGCAAAACAACCCCCTCATTAAAGTCCACTTTTCAGTTTCACACTAAGGCGGGTCCGTTGGCAACAAGCAAATGTTAATAGCAATTAGCGAACCGTTGGATGAAGGGCAAGCAAACCCAAACTTTGTGTGGGGATGGTGGGGTTGGATATTCGGCGATTGAGTGAAGAAACGACAAAACCGATAGTACCAGTGGATTCCCAGCATCCGTTTTACCCTATTGAGCTACTCTTTTTGTACGTAACCAACCCCCCTCACCCACCACCCTCAATCAAACAACTCCTTCCCTCTCCTTCCACTACAACCTTGGTGCAGACCATGCAGGTTCCGATATCAGTTATAAGGCCATGCTCCCCTGCTATTCTCGTCAATCAAACACACACAACATGTCCTACACTCGAGTCACCCTAGTCCAGCACCCCAAGACGGTCATTGACGAAAACACCTTCAAGCCCGAGACAGTCCCCATTCCCACTGCTGCTGATCTCAAGGACGGCGACTATCTCATCAAGGTCAAGCTGGTGTCTCTGGACCCCACTCTTCGAGGCCAAATGTCCGGCGTCAAGTCGTACATTGAGCCCGTCAAGCTGGGAGCCGTTATGCGAGCCTGGGGTATCGGTGAGGTTGTCGAGTCCAAGAACAACAACTTCCAGAAGGGCGATCTTGTTGCTGGAGTTGTCGGCTTTTCCGAGTACGCTATTGGCCACGAGGGAGATCATCGAAAGATCCCCAACATTCCCGGAGTGCCTCTTGAGGACAACCTCGGAGTTCTCGGTCTGACCGGTCTCACTGCTTGGTGGGGTATCAACGGTATTGCTGGAGGTATCAAGTCTGGCGAGACCGTTCTTGTTTCTGGAGCTGCTGGAGCTACCGGATCTGTTGCCGGCCAGCTCGCCAAGAACGCTGGAGGCAAGGTCATTGGTATTGCTGGAGGCAAGGAAAAGTGCGAGTTCATCAAGTCCCTCGGCTTTGATGTTGCCCTTGATTACAAGTCTCCTGACTTCAAGAAGGACTTCAAGGAGGCCACCAAGGGCGGAATCGACGTCTACTACGATAACGTCGGAGGTGAGATCCTCGATATGGCTCTCATGGCCGCCAACGACTTTGCTCGATTCATCATGTGCGGAGGCATCTCTCAGTACAACCTGGACAAGCCCCAGCCTATTTACAATCTGCTGCAGGTGGTTCCCAAGCGAATCAAGATGCAGGGATTCATTGTCATGGACCACGCTGACCGGTTCCCCGAGATTATCAAGGACCTGGCTGGTCTGATGAAGGAGGGCAAGCTGACTGCCAAGACCCATCTGATTGAGGGTCCTGTTACTGGACTGCCTAACGCTCTCAAGTCGCTCTTTGAGGGTGCCAACACCGGAAAGATGGTCTACAAGCTGGATAGCAAGTTGTAATGACGGAAAGTACACAAATAAATAGCATAACATTATTGAATTGAAGATGAAGGAGTAGCCAGTGCATCGTAGACAAGCACAGTAGAATAGAAGGAACTACAAGCACAGTGTGTACTTCTTTTGTTACCAGCAACAATGTACTGTATGTACGATACTTTTATTTGTCGTTGTTTACTGCAGTTTGATCGCCATTTCTTTTTCCCTGCGGCGCTCTTTAATGTCACATTTTTTTCGCCTGTCTCTCTATTTCGTCTCATCTCGATAAGCTTATCAGTAAACTCTAAGTGGACAATAATTATTGGTCTCTTCTGAAGTGAGTCAGGACCATGTGATATGTGCAGGACGGTGATCTGTTTGAAAGGGGGGTTTTGTGTTCAAACTGAGTGGATTTATGGTGGTGTTGCTTAGTAAGCGGTTTTTTGAGCTGTGAGTGGTGTTGACCGACACAGTGGAGAGAATAAAATCAGAAAAAATCAGAAAAAATTAGAAAAAATTAGAAAAAATTAGGGAAGTTCGGGATTTTTCCTTCAACCGATAAATATAGCAATATACTCACCTCTCCTTTCTTCTTTTACCAATTTCCCGTTATTCTCAGCCCCTAGTCTCTAGTTTATAGTGAATTATGGTGTGTTTATGGTGTGTTTATCATAATCACCCCTTAATTCATCTTATAACCCCACTAAACACCCCTCTCACACGTTCCCCTTCTCGAACATTCCATATTCCACCTTCCCCTTTCTCATCACGTGACTCTACCATCCCACACCCCCAAAAGGCTGTGCCTGGATCTTCCTCTTCTGGCATGTTCCACAGGGTTATACTGTTTTTCGCGTTCAAATCAGGGGATAAAAATACATTCCAGTGATAGAATTAGCTTAGGGTGGGGTGTACCTACGATACAATATATGAAAGTGTTGCTGTGTGGTGTTCGCATTGCACGTCGTTTTATTTCCCGGAGATATAATTTTTGCACACCTGTCTCGTTTGTTCAACTGAACAAGGACTCCGCATAATCAGCCCGAAAGACCCTTCTGTAAACAACGTGATGAAATGCTAAGCGGAATTAATTTTTTGACACTTAAATCGCGCGCGTGAGTCCTCAAGCGGCTAGCCTGACACATGGTGAGTTGTAGTGGTATTTAGCAAGCCGTGCGAATCCAGTACACCACTAGTTTGTCGCGTATTAAAACACTTGTCTGTAGTCTTGTCCACGCCTTCTCCACAGCCGTTTTTCACTTGGCACTTTCACTTGGCACGCATCACGAGTAAGCTTTTTAGTGCCTGTGAGAGGCAGCTGGTTCTTTAGCGGGGCAAACCTGCGCTTGCTCTTCTCTTCCTATACTGAACGCGCAAAAACACCATGGGTCTCATTGAAACGGTAGGCGAGTCTGTGGGGCTCGACTACGTGCAAGGCAAGGTTGGCGACATTGCCGGCCATCATTTGAATGCAGGTGAGTATGAAGGATGACAGATTGACATGACAAAAGCAGCATGAACACCTTTACTAACCAGATCCGTACTTTCACAAGGACGAGGAGGGCAACCAGAAAAAGCTCAAGGCGCCCGACGGAGTGTCCGACTACCAGGCGAAAAAATGGAAGGAAATCAAACAAACGGCGTGGAACCACGACCGCTGCTGCTGTGGGTGTTTCTGGGCCGACTGTGGCATTGGGCTGTGTCCCATCGTGTGTATCATTCCCGTGATTGGTCCGATCATCATGTGGGCAATGAGAGGCCATATTGTTACTCTTGCTGGCGAGCTGGGCTGTCCCGAGACTCTGCTGATGAAAATGAACTCCAACATTCTCATTGACTTTTTGCTGGGTCTGGTGCCTGTTTTGGGTCCCTGGTTTGCCTGGCTCAATGGCTGTTCTACACGAAATGCTGCCATGGCCCATAAATGGCTGTCCAAGGATGTTGAAAAGAAGGGAGGCTGGGTCTCTCATAACGGTACAGGACTGAGCAACCAGGCCAAGACGGGTCTAGGACAGCCTACTTATACACAGTCGTTTGATAACGGCCAAAATGGAGGTTATGACTCGCACAGGAATGCTCAAGGGTCACGTGATATGCGACAACCTCGTCAGCAACCCAGACAAATGCCCAGACAACAACCTCCTCCTCAGCAACAATACAACCCGTATACACAACCGCCTCCGACGGCTTATAAACCGCAGAAGACGACAAAGAGTAAAGCCGGACAGACGGGAGTTCAGCAGGCGGGTTACTACTAATTATTTAATATTGAGATACAAGTGACTTCCTGGTAGTGTAGAGTGTCTAACTGTTATATAGAAGATACGAGATACTCTGTTTTATGCATGACCTCAGAGGGATAAGTTGTAAAATGGTAAGACTCTATGTTTTCACTGGTATTATCTTTACTGTCATATAAGATACACTCTACCGGTACCTAGGTTAGGACATGGTAAGGCAGTTTGGCCAATGTGTATCAGAAGTGAAATTAAAGACTACCATTGTAATCTTGGAAGCGGGCTGATTCGAATGGTGCTATCCAAATTCCGGTAGCTATGTTTTTGGCCTCAGTTCAGGCTTTTGAATACTTACAACGTTCCAGAAGTGAAATTAAAGACCACCATTATATCAGATGTGACATTAAAGATCACCATTGTGATCATGGAGAAGAGCTGATTCTGATGGTACCATCTATGTGTATGTAGCTGCAGTTTTAGCCTCGGTTCAGGCTTCTGAATTCTTACAACTTGGTTAATATGAATCAGATGTGAAATTAAAGACCACCATTATATCAGATGTGAAAGTAAATACCACCATTGTGATCCTGGAGAAGAGCTGGTTCGAATGGTACCATCTGTAATCCTGTAGCTGCAGTTTTGGCCTCTGTTCAGGCATCTTAATGCTTAAAGCTCCTTCAAAGAAATTCAATTAAAATACGTATACCCTTGTAATTCACATCTACTGTTGACAACTCTTACGCCATTTACTGTTATTGTCACTCAGATACATCTCATAGACTCCATTATCTATATCATTCGTCTAAATATAACTTATTGGTTAGATGGTATACACCGGGTACTTTTTGACTCCTTCTCTTTTCTCCATACTTGTAGTAACATCACTTGTAGTAACATCACTTGTAGCAACATCACTTGTAGCAACATCACTTGTAGCAACATCACTTGTAGCAACATCACTTGTAGCAACATCACTTGTAGCAACATCACTCGGTTCGCTTCGCTCACCTCATGATGTGTTCACCTCGTTCACCTCGCTTCGCTCGGTGACCTCGGTTACATATCACTCATCCCCCCAATCGTCACCGCCTCTCCCGGCTTAAACGGAGGCAAGCCCAAATACGGACATCCATCACATCTGAACGCATCTCCAAGAGCACACGATCCACATCCGCCAGTCTTGCCCTGCACGGTGAAATCAATCTCGGCCGTCTCCTCGGTCGTCAGAGACACTGTGTTCTGAGCAGCGAGCTGAGCATCCTTGGCCTGCTCCTCCATTTCCTTGAGTCCACAAGTACAGTCTTTACAGGCCTTTCGTCGCTTTTTTCCGGGTCCAGGGTCACATTTGGCGGGAATCTGAATGGGCATGGACAGGTTAGTCTCATCAGCCATGAGGTCGTCTTCATCCATCAGGTCATCATCGTCCATATTCAGAGACACCACCTTGTTCAAGTTGACCTTGGTGGCACCATTAGCACTGGCTCTCTTGAATGCAAACTTCTTGGGGCCTCCTCCCGACTTTTTGAGCAGCGTGGTGCCCGAGGCAGCAGGCTTGACCCACTTGTTGCCCTCCTGAGCGAGACCGGCCATGATAAAGTCCATGACCTGAGAGCCGTCCACAGCGCCACAAAGAGCTCCAGAGGGAGCCAAGGCCGCGCTCAACGTCTCAAGCAACGATGCCGATAGTGTCACGGGCTGTGGCGACTTTGTGAACACCTCGATGGTCGAGTATGCGTTAGCCGGCAGAGCGACCTGCGTGCCTATTCTCTCGAGCAGCTGGTGGGTGGCGGTGGGGTTTTGGGCCATGATGGAGGCGACCAGCGCTTCGTCTGTGACGACGGAGTTGTCGAAAACCAGTAATTGGGCCATGTTGTGTGTAAAGAGGTGTGTAGAGGGTCAGTGGTTATGATAGATATCCAGGTTGGCTCTTTAGCTCTTTAGGCTTTTTTTTTTCGTCGTTCTCTAATCAGCCAAACCTTGTTTATCATCGTGCAGCAGAAATCCAAAGAGTGAGTCAAGCCTTTGTCAGAGGGAGTTATGCCAGCCAATGCGAAGGGAGGTATTGGAAATGCTCACGTGACCGGACGAAAGAACCAGTGCTGTCAAAAAAAAAAAAAAAAAAAAACAGTAAGAACGGTGGATGGAAGAATAGCTGTAGACTACGTTCTTGGACAGTCTCACCATGGTAAGATTTATATGCTTGAAGGATTTTCCATGGTGACTGGGACAACAGAACCACACTCTCAGAAGTGCCTGAAATTGATATAAAAGGTCGGTATTTGATTTCCTAACGATACTAAGACCCTCTAGAACCCTCCTATCCACTCCTTACCTCTCTATCTATCATGTACCGCTTCTCACAGACCACCTCGGTAAACTCCTTTGATCGAACCTTCGAGCATCTCGGAGGTGGCTGACGAGCTACCGCAGACATGTACATTGTGGGGTGATTAAGCGGCTGGAGAGGTGAAGGCAGTTGCTGATCTGTACGATAGTTGAATCTCTGGTGGAAAAAATATTGCTTCCAAACTCGGGTGGCAATACGGTCTATACGAGGGGTTTAGGTTGGACTTGAGGAGGGAGGTGATTACAACAGAGGATGACAAGGCAAGTAAAGAGAAAGCGTTACTTGTGATTGTGCTTGAACTTGCACTTGAACTGCATTTCTCTTTGTGCAACGTAAACGGAGATAATATACACTTGGTCACGAGACGATATATAATAAACCGTTCTTTTGGAGTCACTGAAGTCTCAAATTAAACGTCTATTATTATGGCTGAAATTTCACCCTTATTCACCCTTGAAATTTCACTTGAAGTTGAACCAACAAAGTCATGCTCCATATAGTGCTTAGGCTTAGGTATAGGATATTCCGGAGTTATACGGAGTTATGCTGGATGCTGTGCGCACTGCCACATGACCTATGACTGACAGACGGTGCATGCTCCAACGACGTACTGCGTGCGTTTGCAGAGTCCCATTTTAGACTGGATGGACGTTGGAGCTATTTTTTTGGGTCCGATTGGGATAGAGTTGTGTGGGGTAACAACATGAGGCAGCCTCAACGAGATGGGCTTGGAGAGGTGACGTGGCAAGAGTGTAAGTTGGAGACAATAGAAGAGGTTAGAAGGGTTAAAGAGTGGTGAGACTTTGTTGAGTTGGTGGTGGTGGTTGTAGTGGTTGTACTTGTACACTGTAGAGTGTGTGATCTGTGTATTGGTACTTGTATAAGGAGTATGTTGTGTATGAGTGTTACTTATCCAAATGACACATGTCAGTGACGTCACTGTAGGTACAATATTCACTGTTGTTCTTCTGCTACCTGCTACCCCACACTTTTCACTGACGATTGCATAGAGGGGATGATGATCTGTTGGGAAGGTATAACAATGTAACCGTGTTGTAGTATACGATGTAAAGCGACAATGGAGAAGGGAAGAATGAATTGACCTTGGATGAACAAGACCTATTAATTCCGCTTCATTAACGCTTCATTTAACCATTGTATCATTGTATGGTATGTCTTCTGTTTCATGTTACTCGGCTGCCCCTGCGTGTTCCCCACATTCTCGAGGCCCTGTTTTCGAGTGGGCAGTGACTGGTGGCAAAGTGGCAAGCGTACGTAGCGTGATTCCGTGCGATTCTCCGAGATTCTGCGTTTCTGCTGCCCTCTCAAAGTGGTGTTATCTTGGCATTGAGTATACAAGATGGTGCCATTGATGTGAGACAAGAACAACCGGGCTATTGTACGAGTAGCACGCTAGCACCGGTATTCGTACTCCTGAGACACGCTACCAGTAAGATACACCTGTTTCTATTGATACATATCTCCGCTAGACTGTTTACTTGTTTACTTGAAATGACTCACTCTTCAGACCCACTATGTCGTCTCCCACCTGGATCATGCGCAAGTCCACATGACCCTTCGGATATGCAGCGTTGGAGTTCCGTCTTGGGTGTGAGCGCATTGTAGTCACGCCATGATGCGTACTGTCCATCAATTGAGCACGCGAGAGCTGCCCCAGACGAAAACAAGTGTGGATGATATGGCGTTTACTTGCATCATGGACTAACTACACGCCGGTCTTTTTGTTGGACCATGACGCAATCGGACAAGCAGATGGAATCAGAGTTTGAGACAGCAACAAGATAACAACGGATCGGGCGGGCTGAAATAGTGTGAAAGAATGAATAAAAAAATAAAAAACATCTGAAATAACAGTCTGAGGGAGAAATTCGCAATTGTCGTTAGGTGGACAACCCCCCAAGCCACCAATTGATGTTCTGTTGCGCATCAAACAGCTCAGTGGCGTCATGTTCCGCTTCCTTCGACGTCCTGCACTGTTACGTAGTAGCCAAAGTGCGTGCATAATAGTTGGGGTTTGAGTGGTTGGATCTGGTTTTTTAGTGATGTAATCGATTCCCACGGGTCTCCTTTACCACATACCACACTCTCCTCCCCTACTCACATACGTGTCCTCTACTATGACTCGACGACCTTGCTTCACCCCACACTGTTTAGGTTGGCCGACAAGGTTTGTATGCGCGTGCCACGCTCAAGTGACCTCTTATCATAGCGTTGTGCAAACGCTATTTTTTGAGACGTCGGGAGAAAGCCAGAGCCGTGTTGCAAAGCGCCGAAACAGTATATATAGGGGTCTTGGAGCCCCCCGAAAAAAACATCAGATTTGACTCGTTCAATCACCCACACAAACACCCAATCAACTCCACCACCACCACCACAAACATGTCCCACACCAAGAGCAGCCTCCCCAAGTACTTTGCCAAGCATGGCCACCAGGATCAGAACCCCAACGAAACCAAGAAGGGAGGTCATGGCAAGGGCAACTGGGGCAAGCCCGAAGATGACATTGAGGATCTCGTCGAGTCCGGCGAGTTCAACACCGGATATCATAGACGGCGAACCAATTCCAATGGAGTCGGCAACATCCAGAGACCGGACTTTAACAAGAGCTCGGACGACTATGAACAGGCCATTGTCGAGGAGGAACAAAAGTACCAATCCTAGCATATAGAACAGTGCGACTTAGTGAGCATTGTGCAGATTTGCGATAGCAGACTGCGACATTATTTATGAATGAATGAGTTACGAAACAGTGCAGACAAGTGCCGAAGGCGCTTGTCAAACGTACCACCCCACGTATCAATGTGTACCACATACACCATGGTAATTGCTCATATATCAACACATACAACACATCTATACGTGTCCGCCTTGTAAAAAGATATTAGCTCACTTCCCCCATGTTCTCAACAGCCCTTGTTGTTTACAGTTGGAGCTCCTGCAACAACCCAAAAACGACGATAAGGCAAGCTAAGGTTTGTCGAAGGGGAGACGGAGAAATTTTCCAGACGCTCTTTGAGGCACAACTTGGGTCGCAAACAACGATATTTTTCGATAACCTGGTTAATTGAAGAAATCGGATTCGAATGCATCAACTTCTACACCCACAGCCCATATATTCGTCGAGCTAGGCTACTCCACCCTTTGCATCTGTCGCCCGTCTCTTTCAGTCTCTTTCAGTAGGGTAAACGCTTTTCGCCGGCTTCTGTGGCTTATCAAACGGTATCAGCAGCACCTGCACGGATCGATCTTATCCCGTACGGCTGAGCAATCGAGTTTCGCAGCAGCTTTGAGGTGGTGGCTTGTTACGTGCTTGCCGTGGAAAGTCCACAAGCAGCAATGTCTTATCGCCCTTTCGTATAAATGATCGTTAAAAGTCGATCTGGAGGAGTAACTCATGGACTGAGGTTTGAACTCATGGACTGAGTTGAGCACAAGTGGACTCTTGGTTTAGATGAAACTTGACGTCCATCATTCTTGAACGTACCGTAGCTACTGTAGGTGGTAGGAGGACAACACCTTGATGGTTTATCTTTCAGTCTGACAATGGAGTCTGACAATGAAGCCTGAAGAAGAAGCCACTATCTCTAGCCTTGCACTTTCTAATTTCATCTTTGATAAAAGCTGTGGAGTCTGACAATGAAGCCACTATCTAGTCTTCCATCTTTGGTACAAGCTGCTATCTTTCATAATGATATCATTCTCTATTACTCTCGGTTAAATATGTAAGGCTGTGGCCTTCTCAGGCTCTTACCTAAGTCTGGCTAACACTTCAAAGCTCTCTTTCAAGCTCTCAATAAGTGTTGCCTTGGTTCAGATTGTCTGTCATTCACAGACTCTTCTGAAATGCAATTCCTCTCTAGTCATTCTTCAGCAATGCTTTGCAGCCCTCGCAATGGGTTAGCAGCGACTTCCAACGAGAAAGACTCTTGGGGGGATGAATGGCGGAGGGAGGTGTAGCACACTGGCATGAGTTTGGGGGAGTTTGGAGGCGTGGCTGGGACTCGCTGGTGTTCGACACCAGCGACGAATGCGGTGGTTGAGGGTCTTCGTTGAAATGGGTACATATGAGAGTAGAGCAGGCGTCCATGGTGGTAGAGTGGCGAGAGAAGCGGTGTGGTTTTATACTCGAAAAGCTGGTGGTATAAGTATCTCGTGTCGTCTGTTTTTTTTCCTCGATGGTTTGGCTCCCGGTGTGCGGCTTGGAAATTATTTATGAGCCGCACGCTCCTCGGATGAGGTGTAATGGGAGTGCAGGCATGATTGAGAGAGATTGTATAATTTGATTAGTGAACAGACGGTTTTGTGTCACTATCCACTTTCAAAAATGTGTTTTTATATTCGTTGGTGCACTTTGACAAGCCATCTTGTGCTGTGCATGTGGAGACGCCTGAGTAAAGCCGCACAGTGCGTTGGGCTTTGCCGAGAGCTAAAAGGAAGAAATAATCATGAGCAGAGCAGGGAGATAAGTAATTACGTCATTAACCACGTCTTTAGACAGTAGCAAAAGAAGAAAGGGCTTGTGTGTTTACATGTGAAGCTGGTTTGAATTATAGAGCTCATTCAAGGCTTTGTTCTGATTCAACTAATCTTTAAGTGGCTACAATGAGTGTTTTTAACAAATGTTTTTTCTCGAATATGGTGCCTTTTGCGGGGCAGTGATACAGAGACATACAAAAAAACCTGCAATGATGGTTCATGTTTTAATAAATGTTTCTTCTTTCACTATCATTATGCACAGCATTTTGTTTCTATTAAAAAAAAAATTAGAAAAATTCAGAAAAATTCAGAAAAATTTAGAAAAAAATGCCAAGACAGTGGCTGTGTGCTTCTGTACCACCATTAAAATGTTCTAATGATGTTCTCAAGCCTCTTTTTATGCTGATTATTTACTCGGGTTAATTTCTTGGTCTCTCTTTCTCAGATCTCTCACATGTCTCGATCAGGCAATTCCACCCCAGAATGCGCTGAATCTTTAAAAGCAGTCTATCTCTGTCTTGGTAAGCACCGCATTAGGCATGTACAGAAGAATCTAGGGCGCTATTCTTAGACAGTCTCAGATCTGGTGGTGTGATTTGGTTCGTTGGAGCTGGTCTGGAATTTGAAGAATTATAGGCAAAAATAGATATTAAATGGTGATCCAAAGTACTAGATCTCGATTTAATTGCTTTTCTCTTCCCGTTTTCTACTCCCGAGCATCTCATTTCCTCCACATCCACGCTTGATGAAACATGCGGGGATGTCTTTCTTTCGAAACATCTCGTACGGCACTCAATTGAGCCATAGTAGTGAAGCCATCAAATGTACACCCTTGTAGACGACATTCTAATGTCTGGTTTCAGAGCATTGAGAACTGTCTTGTATCATCTAGTAGATGGCTTCATTTGTAGCTACAGATACAACAGAACACCGAGATATCATCAATTATCTATACTTGGACTCCAAATGAACACCCCAGGACATCGAATAATTACTCATTAACCCCTCGTATCTCTAAATCACCACTTTAATCCACTTTCCGTCTACATTCCTGAACATCATCGAGCATCAAACGCGCAACCGCTGATGATGTATCAACATGTCTCAGATGACGCAGTCCGGCTGCTGTGCAGAGCTGGCGAGAAGCAGGTGCCAATGGGGCAATGTTCCCAATCGGTCTATATTGGTTGCGGCCCATGAACGTTCCCGGAGGAATGTGGGTTGTAATTATTGCAACCGTTGTGGCGGAGCGTTTTTCATACTTACAGATATCTCTAGTGATGTTTGCTGGCCCACAAAAACTCCCTCAACCCCCCAAGTGCAACCTCGTCTAGCCTGCATTCACCACAGCAGCTCGTGTAGCGTATCGTCTAGCCTGCATTACGATTTGTTTTGTCTCTGGTTGTTTACACGCAGGGAAATATCACCGTCTTCGCGCGCTCAACAGAGTTCAAGCCGTTACATCTAATTATAGGCAAGATCGTCGTTGCGGTGAAAAAAAAGGGTGCAGGGAACAGACGGGCTCCTTGATCGTCACGATCGTCCTCTACCCCTCGTGTTAAGACGCGTTTGAAAAGAACACACCCGAGGAACAATGGTTCCGGATGCGTCTAATAGAAGACTGAGGAAAAACAGATGTTGGACAGTTGAGCTGGAGTGCTGAGAGATAAAAATAGATCAATATAATGCACACAGTCCTCTGCGCATCTGCTCGACCCATAGACCCTGACCCATCTCAATTTGTTTCATCGTTCTTCCTGTTAAGGGGTAAACCGCCGGCCGGGGAAGCGGTATTGCAAACCTTGGTAACCTTGGACCACGGGCCTAATTATAGTCGAGCCGTGATCTGCAAATGTATATATAAACCACTGTCCTTCTCTCTCCTTCAATCATTATCCACTCACTCACAAACACATCTTACAATGGTCTCCATCACTTCTCTCGCTCTTCTTTCTCTGGCCACCTTCTCCATGGCCAAGCCCATTCCCAACGAGGTGGTTGACGCCGCTGACGTTGAGAAGCGAGGCGTTCGAACCGTCTACGAGTGGGGCAACTACCCTACCGAGATTGGCAAGACCACCATTGCCCTTCCTTACACCCAGAAGGAGTGGGGCTGGACCATGTCTGAGGACGGCAAGACCAAGACTGTGTGGAACGGCCACACTTACGATGTTCCTCACTACACCACCGTTCACTGGACCTCTGAGATTGTCAAGACCAACTACCAGACCCAGCCCGTCTACTCTCAGGTCACCTACACCAAGACCAAGACTCTTTCCGACTAAGTGTTCTAGCTGGCTAGCACTTCTCTTTATCTCTTTATCGTTCTATTAGCTAATACATTCGTTTCTTTATTATAATACAGAGGACCCTCCATCGTATCGTCTTAGGGTACAGCCAGACCGAGTCTAAATAACTTTCATTTTATTATCCGACTTTGTTTTTATTATTTAATTTTGTTGCTAAATTATTATTACCGTTATTGACCTTTTAATATATAATCTGATGCCTTAGCACAATGTTAGCAAACGTCTAAGACCCTAAGAGACCCTTAACATCACTAAACACTCCCCACATAAAAATATGGGCCGTGCCAATTTAACAGTCCACACTCACTGAGACACCAGCCTTGCTGTGTTTCGTGTTTGTGTTTCACAATCCATCTCATTGCTCATTCCATTAAAATCTATAGCTATACCCTACATTCTCTCCTTCCTGTCACCCGGTGAAACTCGACGACTCTCTCAGACTAAACTTGCGTTTCATGAGCTCGTCCTGGTCCGCCAGCGACAGCTTGTTGATCACCTTATCCATCTCGTCCTCGTCGTAGTCGTAGTCCAGCTTGTTGAGGGCCTTGCGAGTTTGACGGCGTTCTCGTTTCGCTCTGAGATCGTCGTCATGGTTGTCTTCATCGTCGTCATCATCATCGTCATCGTCGTCGTTATCGTCATCGTTATCGTCGTCGTTGTCGACGTTGTCCAGATCGATATCGTCTCCGTTTCCGTTATCATCATCGTCTCCATTATCATCATCCTCCTCCTCCGGGTACCCGCCGAGCTTGAGCACAATCTTGTCGACAATCTCGTTCCAGTCCATCATTCCGCCCATGCCAATCTCTCCGTACGAGCCCACCACCTTTTCCACCGGCCGCAGCACCTCGATCCACGGCATCTCTTCCTTGATCACCTTGAGGTGTCGTTTGGTGACGGGCGAGTTGTAGGCGTAGGACGTCATGGATGGAGCGACAAGAATAGGATACTGCGTGTTCCACGCTCGAACCACGTTGGTCAGCAGGTTGTCGCACAGCCCAATGGCGATTTTCGACAGCGTGTTGGCGGACAGAGGGCAAATAACCAAGATGTCGGCCCACCGGCGCAGCTCAATGTGCAGAACCGGGTCTGAGCGCGACTTCCATGTGCTCCACTCGTCCTTGTCGCGCCACAGAATCACGTCCGTGTGGAACTCGCCGCGGCTGACAAAGTGCTCGGCCGCAGACGTCAGCACAATCTGGATCGCCACCCGATTGCGTCCGTAGATCTCCTCCAGCTTGTTGACGATAAGTCGCAGCTTTGACGTCGACACCGACCCCGTGCCGCCCAGCAGAATGTGGATTTTGCCGTCGTCTTGGGGCAGACGAGGGTCGCCCTGTACCACCTCCTCAGGCACCACTGTCGACTGCCGCCTTGCAATCGGAATCTCTGTGGGCGGCGGATGACCTCCAGCAGGGTTGCTGAGGCTGCTCTCCACGATGGAGATTTGTTTGGGCGTCTGCTGGGTCGGAGACACGGTGGCGTTTCGTCCAGACGCAGACCCCGACCGGCTTCGGGTGTTTGCGTGCTGGTCCACCTCGTCGAGCTTGAAGTGGGCGTGCACACTGGGCTGTTTGGCGTGCTTGACCGAGGTGTCGATAATCGAGGCCTGGCGCGAGCGGGGCTCCGGAATGGGGAAATCCTCTCTGGACAGCTCCTTCTTGAGGGCGTTGGGGTCGTCCAGCGAGTCGAGCGAGGCGGCCAGATTGCTCTTTTGCATGATGCCGGGCGGCTTGTCGGACTGGTGCTGGGACGGGTGTTCTCGGCGGAAGTCCAGGCCCTTGTCGTCGAGAAACTTGGACGGGTGGGGCGTTTCGATTTTGAACGTCGGTTTCGCCATGGCCGCTGTGTGAGAGTGAGGTGAGGTTTTAGTGGGGTGGATGTGTTAGGCTGGGTGTGGATGATTTTCACCTGCAGAAGGGAGGTACGTGTGGCCAGTTTTTGGAGGGGTTGGAAGGTGAGGCAAGCTGTGAGGGTCTAGGAGCAAAGAGTCTATTTATATTGGTGTGCTGTTTGTGTCTACTGTACTTATATTATCGCCTTTTGGGGCTCTCTACTCCCGCCACTCATCACCTCCTCTCTCATTTAATTAGCCTAGACCTACCCTCCCACTCACTCCAGGCTAAAAAACACTATTAGATTAGACACCCTCTCCCGTATGGGAAGAGAGACTTTGCCGATGGGCGTTGTGCCAATCGCATGTGTTTGCTACGTGCCGAGTGGCGGAGAAAGGCCGAAAAAACAGCCTCGAAAAAAAAAAAAAGAGCACCCACCTCGAATCTGTACTAATCGCATAATCCCTAGCCCGTTAGTCCCGACGTCGAGATGTGCCTTATTGCCGCACTCGTGACGTCATGCGCCGCACCATAGCCGTGTCTTGGCGGCCAAACGAGCAGGATAACACGTTTGTTTCAGGCTGTTTATGTCTCATTTGTGGGTCTCCAAAGTCGGTCGTCTGGGATACAATGTTTACCTGCTTGCTTCACGCTACCACCTCTCGGTTTGACAGGTGAAAAATGAAAAATGTAAATGCAATCGGAAACAGTAAACAGGAAAACAGTGAGCTGTCAACGACAAGCGGCGTAGAGAGAGGATAAGACAGGTGGCAGGTGTGGGGAGTCAGGGGTTTATCAAAATGACCCTTTGTTATGATTGTAAAGTTGTGTGGTTATCTACTCATAGCCTGTGCCTGTTAAGGGGCGGAACAAGGCACTCAAATATACACCGAAATATACTCCTGTAGCGTGTGTTTAAACGTGTTTAAACCGCACTCTAAGCCGTATCCGGGTAGTAATCAAGGCCTACTTGAAAAGCACTACAAACTACACTCCCTCAGCATAATGTCACTCTATTACATGTCTCCTGGACACTCACGTGCACTACGTGCACTCTACTTGGCAAACTTATCGCCCTCCTCCTCCTTGAGGGTCTTTTCGTGCTCGGCCTTCCAGCCCTTCTTTCGCTGACGCTCCTCGTACGCGTCTCTGTTTTTGAGCACTCGATCGACAATCGTTCGAGTCGACACTCCCGCAAACTCGTGGGTAGGAGCATCTGCGTAAATGCCGGCCTTCTTGGCCCAGGCGTAGGGATCCTGTCCATCAATATCAGTCACAGGAGTAGCTCCATGGACAATCTTGACCACCTGAATTCCAGCCTTGGCCAGACCCTCAACAAAGTCCTCAGATGCAATGTAGGGAGCCTGGAGAACCACAGCGTCGACGTATCGGCACTGCAAAACACACAGAGCTCGCTCCTGCAGGTTCATAATGGGGTAGTTTTCGCCCTTGACCTCGTTGACGGTCTTATCGTCGTGCAGACCGACGACAATGAGAGCTCCTTCCTTGGAAGCGGCAGCTCGCAGGTCCTTGAGCAGCTGAATGTGACCCATGAAAAACAGATCAAAGGCACCATCAACGTACCAGACCTTGGAAAGACCCTTCTTGACCTCGGCAGAGGGAGCAACCAGCTCGGCAATGGGGGCAGAGGCGTCTGTGTAGATGTACACTCCAGAGTGAGCGTTTTTGGCATCAGCTCCGGTCGCGTACTGCTCAAATCGCTCGAGCGCGTCTCCGTGCAGCAAAAAGTGCTTTTTGGAGGCGATTTCGTCGCTAGTCACAGTAGGCAGATGGTGCTTGGTGTTGGTGGACAGCATTCGGCCGACCAGATCGGTGGTGGAAATGTTAGGGGTTCGCTTGACGACAATGAACCGTCCAGCGTCCTTAACAGTCTGATAACAATCGTTTCCGTGCTCGTCAGTGGTGATATCGTCACCGTGAACAACGTACTTGCACTGGTAGTCGTCCATGACCTTGGGGTCGGTCACATAGGGAGCCTTGAGAATGGGTTTGGTGGACCACTTGCATCCCTCAACTGCCAGAGCTCGCTCGGGAAGATGCATCACGACGGGACCCTTATGTTGAGCAATGTCCTCGTCCGAGTGCACTCCCACGTACAGCTCGTCGCACAATTGTCGCGCCTGTCTCATGGCTCCAGCATGTCCTGGGTTAGTATGTCGAGATCACCGAAAGTAGCATGCAGTAACATGTCGCGAAAGTCGTGTTTTTTCGCACGGGTACTCACCATGATGGGCGAAATCGAAACAGCCATCAATCCAAATTCGGTCGTCTCGAAGAGCCATTGTTGATTCGGTTCGTAGCTTGTTTTAAGAGCGTCAAGCAAGTATCACACGAACCGATGAGAGCTGCACTATAAGGTTTGCACGTGGAAGAACCGAGGCCTACAAGAACACCAACAAAACGTCTCTTAATAGGAGTCAACAAATAAACACGCTTGTCGAAAAACGTGCAACTGAGGGCATGGTTTGTTGAGACGCCGCAACCGAAAAAAACAAAAACGCAATCTGACTCACTCTCTCTTGCTCCCATACTCCAATGACGTAACTCCCTATACACACTCGCTTTCCACGTGGCTAACTCACTCATCCACGTTATCTTATCGGCGTTAAAAACGGAAAAAAGTTGAGAGACGTTCCGATGACCCCCTCGATTAAACATAACAACAAAGAGTCAATTACAAAGAGCAACATCCAATGAAGCGTTCCAGAATGTTCCTATTATCAATGACTCATTGTGTATGAGACCCACTAACTTGCTAGCCTCTCCACTCAATAATTTCTCATGTCATAAACTGCCCCAGGTTGCACAGCCTTGCAGCCCAAAACGAAGCTACAGTTGCCTAATCCGCAAATTAAACATGGTGCAGGTGCATGGGACGTGGCCTCAAAATGCACCGTGAGCTAATCAACAAACGCCTCAAAATAGACATGCACGACCTCAATTGATAGGCTACGAGTAATACGGAATACACAAAACATACGGAACTACGGATGGATGGATAAATGCAATGAATAATATTATAAGTTATATGTTGGGTGAGTATGCGGAATGCGAATGCAAGGTGCAACAATGCAAAGGGCACGGTTAGAATGATGTTGCTCTATGTTCTATAGATGTGATGGCCGAAAATTTACATAATCCATCGCTCCTTGATCACCTCGCCAATGGCCTCCGTCTCGGGCGTCTTCTCGCCCAGATCGGCCAGCGTCACCTCGTCGAAAGCCTGGGTCACCATGTCCTGCATAATAGCAGTTCGCTTGACAGCAACCTCCCGGCCAGGGACGGTCTTCATCTTCTCATGCATATGCAAGAGCTTGGCGCCAAAGTGGGCCATGGTGTCCTCGTCGTCCTCGTCTCCAGTGAGCACCAGAGGTCGGTTCTTGGCACCAGAGTAGGCGGCCAGTCGTAGAATGCCCATGGCGCCAATGGCGTCCAATCGGTCGGCATCCTGCACCAGGTGGAGCTCGACACACTCGTTGTGCCACTTGCCCCACTGGCCAGCTTCTCGAAGCTTCTTCTCGGTGGAGTAGCTCATGTTGTGGGCAATCTTGACCACCAGGTCCTGCTGCTCCTGAGTCAGGTCCGACTCTCGCAGGCACTTGAGCATGACATCCTCACCGTCACTCAGCTGATCCCGGTACTTTGAGTCGTTCACGTCGTGCAGCAGGGCAGCCACCTCGACCACCTTCTGGTCGACGGGCTGGGTCTCTGCGACCTTTCGAGCAAGGACCTTGGCCATTCGCACCACCCGGTTGACATGGTGCATGTCGTGGGATGGGTCAAACTGCGACATGTGTGTAGTGACCATGTCGTGCATGGTGGCCATGGGGTCTCGTGCGGTGGCAGAGAACTTGAGCTGCTGAGGCTGAGGCTGGGTCTGTGTCATGGTTGTGGAGGATGAAGTAGTTGTGCTCATTTGTGTTTGTGTAATAAAGGTGTGTTTGTGTAGGTATTTGTGTGTGTGCGGTCTGCGCGGTAGCTGTAGCTGTGTATGTTGCGTATGTAGTATTTCTATCACTTTCGTAGATTCGTGTTGCGCTAGTTCGTTATGGACTAAAAAAAGTGGGACATGGTGCCCCTATATATAGAGAGGATGGGGCTGTCCCTCCCACCGGATGTCCCGCCAGATAAGGGTCCTAGCGCACTATCTGCTGTGTCATGCTGGCAGGAGGTGCGTCTCATATGCGCTCGCCACAACAAAGCTTATCTAGAAGGTTCCAATCCGGGAAACACTGGCCCCAAACCCTAAATCCAAAGATAGTGGCAAACACAAATAGTAACTCCGAGAACCCCCAAAGAAGGCCTCAAAACAAGGGTCATAGGGTATGCAAATCCTCGGTGCTGCGCAGAGTTTACGCCAGCAACGGCCAAAAACGTTATCGCGAAAAATGTGACCGTTCGATTCCACGTGCGGTATCCCCTCCCTCTCTCTGTGTGGGTGTGATGATGACTCCTTCCAACATGATTGGCCTTGCATGTGTGAGGCATGACGTCGGAGGCAGGCAGGTGTAGCAGTGTAACAGGGCCGACAAACGTGCTAAAACACCGCCCCACCAATCACAAACAGCCGTTCGCGGTGTTGACTCACCCACTTTGCAATTGAGTGTATAGATGCCGCTAGCGTGGCACGCGACACATTGGGTCCCGATACACAATAGAGCTCAAAAGAGGGGGTTATCCACGCAAACCCAATGCAGGAATTACGCACCAGATGCATGAACCTCCACCCGTTGTTTGAGCCACGGGACGAGTCGCTGTTGACCTGCGCGTGCAGCTGGTGGTAAAAGGTCAGCAGGCCCCGCTGCATGTGCGGTTCGTAGTAGTGCGTTTCGTAGCTCGGCATGACGTACTGCACATGCGCCCGGCTCTTGTACAGAAAGTGACGCACCATGGGCACCGCTACATCCACCGGCTTGAACCTTCCCCTCTCCTCTGCACGCTCCAGGGCCTTGATAAGCCCCTTATCTTTCATCTGGGCCAGGATCTGCTGCTTGGCTTCACGCAGCTCGAAAAACGCATTCTTATCGGCAGAGATTTGGATCAGGGCAGACGATTTGCTGAAAAAGTGGATGTAGGCGTAGAGGAAGCCAGTGGAGTTGAATTTCGGCAGACAAATGGGCACCCAGTGCTCTCCATCTCGGAAAGAGTTGGTGTTGAAAAGCATACTAAACAGCAAGATAAGGTCCGGCGGATGAAGCGAGTGCTTTTTAGGGCGAATAACGTTGGCCAGCTTGGAGTCACTGACAATAAGACCGTAGAGAAGCGAGGGGGTTCTGCAATTGAGCAGCACGCTGTCGATTTCCTCCCGGATCGATTTCCTCAAGATGAGAGGCTCCAATGCACCCAACAGCACTGATGGACTACCGTTGACAATCTCTCTAGTCAGAGCATCCAAATACACGTCTGTACCCTGCAGCAGGTTTCGGAGGTCGTAGTTGCTCTGGTTGGCGTAGATACGGTGGATCTGGTTCTTTGTCAGCGTACTGAGAATCTGTGTGTACAGCACATCGAGTTGAGCCCGCAGCTGGCTCTCACTCTCTCCAATCTTGGACACAGCAGTGAGAATCAGAGGTCCTTCAACAGCCACCACAACCAGCGTTTTGCCTGCTCGGAACGACATGAGGTTGTCGTCTGCGTCACTTGCCTGGTACGCACTCACAACCGTCTGTAGCACGCCCAGATATCCCAGAATCACGTCGTCCGAACCGTGAAGCGTGTAAATCGGTTTTCCGGCTGAAGACAAGATGAAGAACTGTTTCTTTTTGGACAGAAACTGTTCGACCTCTGTTCCAATACTCGGAGGGTCCAGAGACACGAACGAGTCTGCTCTAGGGCTGTTGTCATAGTCGTTTAGTTGTCCGAGGTTTCGTCGATGACCTCCGACAAAGTCGAGTTCCGGCTCGTAATCCAGCTCTGTAGAAGGCATCTCTGAGGTCGTCAGCATCTCCTGAAGAATCTCTGCGATATCAGGAACATCATCATGAGCTTCGGGTGGCGAAATTTCGTCCTGTTCGAGATTCAAGTTGCTGATGGAGTTGGAGGTCGAAAGAGTACTGTCTATGGCGACTGTCGGGCTGCCAATAAACGAGTCTGTGTCTGCGTGAGGCGACGAGTGGCGGTATATGTCTTTGATGTAGTCATCTTTGGCTCCTTCTTCCATGGTGTGCTGATGTTGGATGAGTGGTGTGGTTGGTCACGTGTATGGGGTGATGAACTCAAACGTCTGGGTCTCATGATCTTTGAGATAACGGAGTTAACGGAAATGGGGATTGGAGAGCCAAAAGAAAAGACAGAGCAGAGCTTTGTTGGCGTAGACCATCTTTGAGACTTCATCAATCACGTCAGTCCTTTTTTCATCCATCTCCCCTCATGGCGTGTTAGTCTAGACCCAGGGTTCAGACATTTAGTTACACGTTGTCTTGTAGTTAAAATAAGCAATGGGCTGTTTTGTTCGGCTCGCAGACGTTTCTTTTGCTCGTATTGTCGGTCTTTACGGTTCTCGTTCCACGTTCTGTTGAGCAATATCTTTTGCCGCATGTCGGCCGAATGCTCGATTGTTCTAGAACGATTTCGAAATTCACATGATACCGAGGTGGCCGGAGATCACAAATACATGCACCACCGGCAATTGTACAAGGGTGTGATGTGCAATGCGTTTATGTCAACATTATTATAATTGCTACAATCACTCCCATCACTCATTAACTCACGTCTTGTCATACGGTTGCGATTCAACAGACATAAAGTTGAAGGGCCACGTCGGCTATTGCCGGAACCTCACAGACCGCACCTCGTCTTCAGGGGATAGTACATAAAAAAGAAGCCTCCCATATCCGTCGCCCACCCATTCTGCCGCTTCCACAGGTCCAGTACATTTGGTTACATGTTGGTTTTAGCCTGAAATGAACACGGCCGACGCTCGGTACTCGGAAAGGGCCGGAAGCCAAAGACGAGCATAAACCGGACGCACCATGGTGTCCTGCACGGGCCATTTTGTGGGGTGTGGAGAAAGGGGTGTGTTGGAGATGGAAGGCGATGGAAACAGGGCGATTCGGACGATTTGTCGATGGGGCTGTCAGAGAGGGGTAGGTATTCTGTTGGGGCTTACGTAACTGCGGCATTTACGCATCCTCCCAGTGGCCGCAATTAGTCCGATAGGAGAATTTTCCGGCCAATTGGAAAGCCCGAATCCACGTAACACCTCACAAGTAGGGTTGGGTCAACCGAGCCAAATCGTGCAAAGTAGCTGGGGATACGTGTAGGAAGGTTGTCGATATTCGCGCTTTGGGGCACCGAACCCTCGCAATGGCCTCAATGGCGCCATCTTCGCCTATACGGCCTGGGGCTGCCCTCAAAGGGGTCAACAGAGCCCTTGAGCCGATGCTTGGCTAACACCAGTCAATGCGTTGGGAGGCCACTTTAAGTAGCACAACGCATATAGCTCGCAGCAGCTGTCTACTCAAAGAGCGCTTGCAGCGGCGGAATTGGCGTGCAAATGGGATGGAAAGAGTACCCCTGGACTCGCCTCGAAGCCGGCTAACTAACGACACGAGTCACGGCCCTATATCCCGGGCCAATGGCTCGCCCAGGACGTGTCCCGGGCTGCAGATGCGGTTACCCCAAGCCAACCTTTGTGTGTAAAAAGCTTAACATATTATACCGAGCGTAGGTTTGGGCGGGCTTGCTCCGTCTGTCGCAGCGGGACATTTATATAAGGAGGTGCGTCGCCGGCTTGAATCTTCTTCTTTTTCTTCTCTATATTCTTTTTTGAATTCTCAACAACATCAACAATGGCCATCAAAGTCGGTATTAACGGTTTCGGACGAATCGGACGAATTGTGAGTATCCCCAGAAGGACAGAAGGTCGTGGAAGAAAACGCCACGACGCTGCCACGACATTGCTATTGCCAGCATTGCATCCATCAATTGAACAATTGATCACCAATCATGAAGCAATAACTAATACAGGTCCTGCGAAACGCTCTCAAGAACCCTGAGGTTGACGTCGTCGCTGTCAACGATCCCTTCATTGACACCGAGTACGCTGCTTACATGTTCAAGTACGACTCCACCCACGGCCGATTCAAGGGCAAGGTTGAGGTTGCCGACGGCGGCCTGAACATTGACGGCAAGCACATCCAGATCTTCGGTGAGCGAGACCCCTCCAACATCCCCTGGGGTAAGGCCGGTGCCGACTACGTTGTCGAGTCCACCGGTGTCTTCACCGGCAAGGAGGCTGCTTCCGCCCATCTTAAGGGAGGTGCCAAGAAGGTCATCATCTCTGCTCCTTCCGGTGACGCCCCCATGTTCGTTGTCGGTGTCAACCTTGACTCCTACTCTCCCGACATGACCGTCATCTCTAACGCTTCTTGCACCACCAACTGTCTGGCTCCCCTTGCCAAGGTTGTCAACGACAAGTACGGAATCGTCGAGGGTCTCATGACCACCGTCCACTCCATCACCGCCACCCAGAAGACCGTTGACGGTCCTTCCCACAAGGACTGGCGAGGTGGCCGAACCGCCTCCGGCAACATCATCCCCTCTTCCACTGGTGCTGCCAAGGCCGTCGGCAAGGTCATCCCCGAGCTCAACGGTAAGCTTACCGGTCTGTCTCTCCGAGTCCCCACCGTCGATGTCTCCGTCGTCGATCTTACCGTCCGACTCAAGAACGGTGCTTCTTACGACGACATCAAGGCCACCATGAAGGCTGCCTCCGAGTCTCCCGAGCTCAAGGGTATCCTCGGCTACACTGATGAGGACGTTGTCTCCACCGATTTCATTGGTGACACCCACTCCTCCATCTTCGACGCCAAGGCCGGTATCCTGCTTAACGAGAACTTCGTCAAGCTGATCTCTTGGTACGATAACGAGTACGGCTACTCTGCCCGAGTTGTCGACCTCATTGTCGCCGTCGCCAAGAAGGATGCTTCCGCTTAGCTATCCGAAGATCAAGAGCGAAGCAAGTTGTAGGTCCAGGACATGTTTCCCGCCCCTCCCGCGAGTGATTTATAACAACCCTCTTTTTTGACACACGCTCGCCTTGAAATTCATGTCACATAAATTATAATCAACGATGTTTGAATAACTTGTACTGCGGTACGTTTGTAGAAGTCCAACTGTAGTTACAATATAGCGACTAGAAGCAGAATACAGCTAAGTAAACCGTTAGTGGTCTAGTATTTTTCCCTGCACCCACCACCTTCTGCAATGGGCAAATCTTTTTATGAGGGTTGCAGAGACCACTTTTTATGGACTATAATAATTAGGAAAGGGTCCAAAGAGAGACTATCCAAGGGTCCTTTCAGACTAGCCGATTTCGTGACTAACAGCACGCACTAAATACTGATAATCGGCCCAAAGACAGCTAACAGACTGCAACATATTACAAAATCTCTTATGCGTTGCATCATACCGAAAGGGCCGTGGAAAGCCAGCATCGTGACAATGAATTAGTAGATCTAAGGTACGCACAGCTCAAGAAGTGACGCATGTACTATTCGCAGGTGGAATTGCAACTGGTCATGGCACTTGTCAGGAAACGCCCATGGTCGCAAAACTACTCTAGCCCATAACCGGTGTTCTAATAGCTGCAAAATGCTAGTGGCCAACCTCAAAAGCAGTTTACTCGGACTGGATTATGCAAGGCGTGCATGCTAGCCAACATCAAAACCCGGATTAACTGGGTCTGGTTTCTGTATAAAACCCCACTGTTCAGGTACCTATTTGCACCCATACGTGTGGGTGCATTGCGCGAGTGCATGCGCACCCTGCTTGTCGTAATTTGCTACAACCGGAAGTTCGCGCTTAAATAAAGTTTGTAAAAGCATGCAGGTGTCTGTCAACCCCACATGGAGCATGCACCCAAAAGTGTTACTCCTTTTCTCAAGTACTATCGCATTCGCACCGGTTCTTAACAGTGTGATTTATTTTTCTTTTGTAAAAAGGTAACATTGATGCAAAATCTTTCTGAATTCATATTGCTGATTTTTCCGTTCCCTTCTTGCAACAGTGCAGTTAGCGCATTTGCAGGGTTTTACTATGATTTATTAATAACTGAGAGTTGGGCGACAACACCGACACCCAGACTTCACTAAAAGCTGATAATACAGGTAGCTGATCCGGGTAAGTTGGTCTATTTCATCACCAAGATCACCTTGTTTGCCAAGAAACAAAGGACAACGGAGACTTCCACTTGAAGGCTCTAGCTCCGCATCTAGAGTAGCCAGCAAAAGAACAACAACAAGGGTCTGCAGAATCCGGAAAAGTGTATCCTCCAGTATTTTTGAGCTTGCGCTATTACCTCTGATTCGCTGCTTCTCAAGAGCTCCGTAGATGGGTTTCTGTCTCAAGCTCTTCAATATTGCTGGAATGTACCCCAAAGTAGTACAATCAAAACAGGAACATCAAAAACCATCCCAATAAATTCCATGAGGAAAAAACTTCAAAGTACGGTACGAGCGCCGTGCCTCAGCATCTTCATGTAATATCTTCCCATCCCTATAACATCCTGCATGAAAGTCGTCCTTGGATCTTTAACTTAAAGTTTCGTAAATCATGCAGCTAAATTTCCGCCTAAATTCAGGTTGAACAATGAACTCGCTAGCCCTGCTCGAAACAACCAGCCCTTTGTCTCACTTCCACTTGGTATAGATCCGCTCTATATAGGAAGAGAGAGTGCAGTTTTGGACGTCACCCGGAAATTGACATCTCGAACTCTTGGTAAGTGACTTTTGCGACACAAAACTGCCAAAACACCATATCACGACACTAACACAGATACGATTTTCACTATGCGGACTTTGCTCTTGTCGGCTATCGTTGCCATAGGCAGTTTTGCTTTTGCGCAACCGGTCGCCCCCGAAGGGTGTATTTCTCGCCAACTATTTTCTCTTGCCAGTTGCAACCAAGCTTGCAGCTCCCTAGTTTCTGATGGAGGCACCAACGCTCTTGAAGAGGTGAGTATCCAAAATCCAAAGCTTTTATACGACTATACTAACCCAGTGCTTGCAGTGCCTTTCTCTGTTTGATATGGATCAGGGCTATGTCCGATACCTCCGTGACAACGACCTGCCCTTGACTCCTAACGTACCCGTATGCGATCCTTTGAGCAACAACGACGAACAGGTGGTTGCAGCACTCTTGCAAGCTCGACAGAAGGCTGCTTTTGTCGGAGCCCTGGAGACCAGCGCCGTGTCTACCCTCGAAACTGTGACTGGAGTTGAGGCGGCTATGGTCACATCTCCTCCTACAAAGGTGATCCGCGACACAAACCCTCCCCAGTTCTCTGTTTCTTGTGCTCCTGATACTACGACATCCTCTTGCAGTGCATTCAACAATGGACTTTCAAAGCTTGACTGCGGTACCAAGTGTACTGCTCTAGGCACAGGAACGCTGAAGTGTACTGGCTTATTTGTCGCCGCAAACTGCATGTGTGATTATTTCAATTCAAATAAGCAGGTTGTTGCAGATTGTGTGCAATGTCTCGGCCTTTATCCAGACAACATCTTCCTTTCGGCATACCCTAAAGTCTTAAATGACCTCAAGAACTGTGGTTCTGCGACAACTGCGAGCTCCGTCTGTGTACCCTCTACCATTATCGGTCCATGCACTTCGGTTCTTATCACTACTTCTACCTCACTGATTCCTGGAGATACACCATCTGCTAAAACCACTGTCGATGCCCTCGGGAACCCATTGGTCGAGTTAGTCGTGATTCCTGAAACGATTACGGGCCCGCGAGAACGCACCTCAACACTGTTTGATACCAACGGAGACCCTACAGGACTTGCAGTTGTTGTATTGGATCCCAATTACTCAGTGTCTTGCGCTCCTGATACTGTAACGTCCACATGTGCTGTGTTTAACAGAGGCTTGACAACAGAAATCTGTCTCAAGAAATGTACGTCTATCGGAGAAGGTACTCTGAAGTGCATTTTTGGAGATAACTGTTGGTGTGATTTCTTTACTGCAAACGCCCAGGATGTAGCTGACTGCATCCAGTGCATTAGTATTTTCCCTGTGAACTTCTTACAAGCGTTCCCATTGTTGCTTTCCAACCTTGGAAGGTGTGGAGTAGCCACGACAGCTCGGACTGTATGTGGAACTTCCACCTATGAAGGCAGCTGTGTTTCAAGCTCCATTTCCACTTCCACTTCGTTTGTGCCTGGTGCGACACCTGCAGTGACAACTAAGCGTGACAGTTCTGGAAGTGTATACATTGAGAAAATTGTGGTTCCTGAAACCATCACTGGGCTCAGAGAAGGAATTTCCACATTGACGGACAGCACCGGAGCTCAGACTGGCCTGGCTGTAGTGGTGCACGATCCGAACTATTCAGTCGGTTGTGAGCCTGATACTACATCAACTACGTGTTCAGCCACCAACAGCAATGGGCTTACCAGAGCCGACTGTACTTCAAAATGCTCAACTATTGGCACAGGAACACTGAACTGCGCCATTAACCCTTTTGCTGCCCAATCCTGCTGGTGTGACTATTTCAAAGCAAACACAAAGCTGGTTTCAGATTGTGTGCAATGTCTTGGCATCTTCAATGAAGATTTCCTTATAGCCGCCCCAGCGCTCTTGAAGAACCTTGCTGCTTGTGGATCTGCGACGACTGCTATCTCCGCATGTGCGACCTCTACAATCGAAGGTCCTTGTTCGTCGTCTCTCTACACGACCTACACTTCTTTGATTCCCGGAGACTCACCTGCTACTACAACGACACGTGACACACAAGGAAACCCCTACATTGAGAAGGTAGTTGTTCTTGAAACAATCACAGGCGCCCGAACAGGCCTCATCACTTTGAACGACGACAGTGGAGCGCCTACAGGGCTTGCGACCGTTGTCAATGATCCCTTCTATTCAGTTTCCTGTCCAGCTGATGTTCTATCAACAACTTGTCAGGCGGTCAACAAGGGGTTGACGACCGATATTTGTCTCCAGAGATGCGCTGCTATTGGACAAGGAACTCTGAAATGTCTTTTTGATCAAGTTGATTGCTGGTGTGGATTTTTCACTGCCAATGCACAGAATGTTGCTGATTGCATTCAGTGCATTAGTATCTTTCCCGTGAACTTCCTCCAAGCGTTTCCAAACGTGCTATCCAACCTTGGTAAATGTGGAGTAGCAACAACAGCCAGTTCTAATTGCCAGACTAAGACAATTCAAGGTGAATGTGCATCCACTCCTATCCCGCAATACACTTCTGTTGTTGTTGGTTCCTCCAGTGGTGATGCCACTCTTATTGACGACAACAGCCGTCCCTATATTGTGCATACTTTAGTTCCACAGACAGTCACCGGAATTTACCCTGGAACTTCCACAATGAGAGACAACAACGGAATTCTTACTGATGTTATTGTTACTAAAGTGGATCCACAGTGGACTCCAGCCTGTGACAAAGACACTACTGTCGAGGTTTGCGCCATCGGAGATCGTGGACTGACCAGCGCTGCCTGCTCGACTGCCTGTAATGCTCTTCAAGCTGTAACTGGCAAGTGTGGGTTTAGCCTTCCAGGCTCAACCTGTTGGTGTGATTTCATGGCAAGTAATGCTCAAGTTATTGACGATTGTGTTCAGTGCAATGCCCTTTTCCCAAGCAACGTGCTGTTGAAAGTTCCTGTGGCCATGTCTCATGTGGCAAGCTGTGGTACCGCTACCACTGCCACCACAACGTGTACAATGTCGACTGTTAAAGGTGCTTGTTCTTCGGTTCTAGTGCCGCCCGCTACACCCGAAGTGACCACTGGCTCAGAGTCTGGCATTACGCTGTCTGTTGACCCCCAAGGATCTACCCACATCATCCAGACTCTGGTCCCTTCAACTGTCACTGGTGACATCCCTGGAACAACGAGTCTCACAAACAGCGACGGTGCTATCACTGGTGTTCAAGTCACCAGCGCTATTGTCCACAAACCCGATGTTGTGACCACAGGACCCGTCTCTGGATTCATCACATCCGTTGGTCCAGATGGAAGCTCTCACTATATTCTCACCGTGGTTCCCACCACTGTAGCTGGTGATACTCCAGGCACGTCCAGTGTTACAGACACCGACGGAATTGTTACTGCTGTCATAGTAACTGAGGTCTTGAGCAGAAAACCCGACACCGTTGTTACTGGCTCTGTCCCTGGTACACTCACAACTGTTGATGACTCAGGAAGCACTCATGTTATTGCTACTGTTGTTCCATCTACAGTGACTGGTGCTGTGCCTGGTACTTCTAGCTTGACGGACACTGACGGCGTTGTCACTGGTGTTGAGGTGACTACAACTTCTAGCCGAAAGCCCGACACTGTTGTGACTGGATCTGTCCCTGGTACACTCACAACTGTTGATGACGCAGGCAGCACACATGTCATTGCTACTGTTGTTCCATCTACAGTGACTGGTGCTGTGCCTGGTACGTTGTCCCTGACAGACACTGACGGCGTTGTCACAGGTGTTGAAGTGACTACTACTTCTAGCCGAAAGCCCGATACTGTTGTCACTGGCTCTGTCCCTGGTACGCTCACAACTGTTGATGACGCAGGCAGCACACATGTCATTGCTACTGTTGTTCCATCTACAGTGACTGGAGCTGCCCCTGGTACTTCTAGCTTGACGGACACTGACGGTGTTGTCACAGGTGTTGAAGTGACTACTACTTCTAGCCGAAAGCCTGATACTGTTGTCACTGGCTCTGTCCCCGGTACACTCACGACTGTTGA